>PVJL010000163.1:0-160198 GCA_004026885.1 Lyroderma lyra | reverse complement strand
GGGCATCTGCTGTGAAGTCTAAATAAGTTATTGCATGTATAATACCATGCAGGCAGTCAGTACCCAATGCACGCTGATTGAATGAGACCCTGT
This sequence comes from Lyroderma lyra, assembly GCA_004026885.1. NCBI lineage: Eukaryota > Metazoa > Chordata > Mammalia > Chiroptera > Megadermatidae > Lyroderma > Lyroderma lyra. The sequence goes on along the minus strand of PVJL010000163.1, from coordinate 160,105 downwards.
AAGCAGGTTGTGTCACTATGTTCATTTTATAGGTAAACAAAATGAGGGGCAAAGAGGGGAACTGATCAAGCATCTTACAGCCAGTTAGTGTCAGAATTATTTCTACCATGGAGCTAAATATATAGCATCTTTTCACAGAAGTCTGATAAATACCCATGCATCTTCCTTCCATGTGAGTGAGTACGCTTGAAGAAGGAGAAAGCAAGTAGATTGAGGCTGAAATCAAGGAGCCAAGGAACCTTCTCAGTGATACTTTCTGTGGTTCTAGATAGTTCTTTGGCAGTATTTTATTATTCATGAAGAATATTAGGTGCCAGCACATGGGGGCCCTTTCCATTTAGCTCTGTGCAGAAAGCAGCATGGACTGGTCAGCTGTCTTAATGTACAAAAATAAGCGCCTTACAAATATCTCTGTATCTGACATCGTTGGCTCTTTGAGAACCACAGTTTGTTAAATTCCAATTTCATTGGACTGAATTAAGAAGATAAATACTACATGAAATTGAGCTAAGTGATCAGAACTATTTCCAAACAGGGTTTTATTTGACAATTTTTCATCTGGACATTACTGTCCCTTTAAAGTAAGTACTTGCTCATCATAGTCAGTTTCTGGGTGGGTGACTGCCAAGTGTGTTGTCTATGCGGGGAAAGCAAAACCTGATGATTTCTGAATGTGTCTGCTAGGCACACAGGCTGTGTGTTACCTACACAGAGGGTTGAGACATCATGCCAATAAAAAGGAAATGGGAAGGCAACCTGCAAGTCTGTAATTGGAGAACAGTGAACTGGTGGGGTTTAGAAGGATGCAGCCCATGAGTCAATGGCCAGGGAAGGAGAGTTAGGGAAGGCCTTAATTTTTCATCAGAACAAACTACGGAAACTTTACTCAGCTCCTGGTTATGGTGCCTGGCTGAGATTCCCTAATTTTATCACGCTTGGTGGTGAAGAACCTCACTTTAACACCAGCAGTACTGTTGACATGCAATGTGCATGCAAATGTCTGGCTGAATTATTCAGTAACTCCATCATTATTCAGAATGAGTAGGAGCACTCCTGAGAGAAAGGGGAAGAGGAGAATCACTGATTTGCACCCTGTAAACTCAACATAATTAGGAGTCAGTCAAAATCTGCTTTTAAGTGAGAGGATAGGGAGAGGGGAGGCTCCGTTGCGAAGGTAAACAGTTAGGGTGCTATGGCTGGCTCCTCTCAAGTCCATTCCAGGTCTCCATCTCTGCAGCTGTCACCTCTTGTGATTGTCACATCTCATTGAAGCCATTTTCTAGCCACATTTCAGTTCTCATAATGACTTTTGTCATATGAAGAAGGGAACTGCTGTTATTTTGCACCTGTAGCTAGCTGTCTCTTCTTTCCCACCACTGCATACAAATTAAAGTAGCAGACAATTTTTGGAAACTGTGTGTATACTAGATGGATTGCAAATTAACACTGTGCTTTAGTATTATACTTAGAGCCCTACAAATACATAATTAGTTTTCAGTCCATGTGTTTGAATCTTACCTGTTCTCCTAGTTATATTTCCTCTGTGTAGAGTCCCCTATGACCTCAACACAGAATTTTCATTCCTGTCTTATTTGTTAGAAAAGCAACAAATGGATCCATTCTTTAGACACATCTTTATAGTATCTTATTATGTTATCAAAATTATTGCAATTTTCTGCAATGTACAAGGGCTGGCTGGAAAGTATCCAGCCATGTAATATGAAAAATAGAAGCATTTATGGCTGGATTTTTTTCAGACAGCTCTCATATGTATTATGAACCCCAATTAAATTCAGTGTCTTAGAAATTTCATAAAATCAAAAGGCCATGCCTTAAGAACAGTTATAAATGTTTAGACTTTCATAGCCACAATTTTATTTATGTTTAAAAAAACATCTATGATAGGATGTCTTCATGATTCCATGTGAAAGATGAAGAGACTTGGGCCAATATCACACAGCCAACAATAACTCAGAGATTCTGAGTCTAAACCTTTCCACACTCAATATATTTTTCACTGTTATTTCCATCTCTCTGTCAAGAATAAGGATTGGCTCATACAGATAGCCGGTAAATGTGGGCATTAGGTGTGATGGAATTACAAACTACGTACATTACGTTCTGTAGTTCATTAGTAAGTTCTACTTGCTGAGGACACAAAGGTGAAGCTAACCAACGCTGTTCCTTCTGTCCTCACGGTATCTGCCGTCTGATGGAGTCATGGGAAAAGACAAATTTAGTATTAAACTCTAAGAGTAATGAATGGACATAGAGGGTAACATGTGCATTACAGATACTGGTAGTGACAATCCCACCCGCTCCAGGAAAATTAGCCACAGCTTTGCCAACATCTTTACGATCCTCTGGGATTTGAAGGATCAGGAAAGCTTGCCAGGTGAATAGAGATAGCTTAACATTTGTTGCAGAGAGAACAGTATGTACCGAACACATAGAGTTGAAAAATTACAAAAGTGCTTAGTATAAGCACTGATTAAATTAAATATTTAGAACACGTTTATAGTTATCAATATACCTCCATTTTGAGAATTAGCAAATTTAGACCTAAAGATTTCTAGTAACTTGCACAAAGTCTCACATGTAGCGTATGTTACAACTAGTATTGGAAACCCATTTAGCGTAACCACAGAGACTAAACTTTATCACTTCTCTGAAAAATGAAAGAGCTGGGCCAGAGCTACGACAGTGGATTGCAGTCACAGGGACCAAGTGAAAACCAGCTTTTCTACTTACTTATGGGACCCTGGGCAGCCTCTCAGAGGAGGCACGGTTTTCTTATCTGAAATTAAGAAAAAGAAATTATGCTAAAAACACAAAAATGAGGTGTTACAAACTAGCAGTATCAAGTGAGAACAAATCAAATAATGAGGGGGTGTCTAGCACATTCTCTAACCAAATGTAGGTAAACGTTGCTGGATTGCGGACTCTAAGAGCTGTAACAGGGGTCATAAAACAAACAGTCGTTGTGCTTTTTTGAGAGGCTGTATGGCAGCCCGATATACTTATTTATTCATATCCTACATCTGTAAGGATTACATGAAGCAGCACGAGAAGGTTCACAGAGGGCTTCAACGGTATTGACAATAGATAGCTGGCAGGCAAGCATATGGTGTGCATTATATAGTATTATATAATATATCATATTTACGTAACTTATGTAATAACTCTATAATATTTTTGCGTACCTTGAAAACCTCATAGTAAGTTAAAACATTAAACTAGTTTCAAACTGAATCTGAAACATGGCTACATTTAGTATTTAGGTGGATTTTTCTTTTTCAGCAATTCTTCCCAGAAGCTTCCTCTTGGAAACCTCTTTTTCTTGGGCTCTGATCTTCTCTGAATATTGTACTTAAAGTCAATACTTTTTGGCTTATTACTGGAACTTTTGGGTCAAAGAGGGTGCATGTTTCCCTAGTCACTTGCCAACCATTACTAAAGTCTAGATAGAAAGGAGTCTCTGACCTACTTCAGTTAAAGAATAGTTCATATCTGCAAGAAAATGACTGTCAGTTCACATTGACCTGGATATGGCCCTTTAGATTTGATATGGAAGGCAGATTTACACAGCTGACACAATATTGGTTCAGGCCTGTCAGCAGTGATGTCTCTTGTGCTGCGACACCTGACACTGGGCACGTGAAGTTCACCACCCAGCGTCACTCCTGACCACATTGCCCCTCGGCCAAAGTAGAACATGGAGAAAATCGTGCTGAATGATGTCCCACTCCCACCATGGAGGCATAATCAGGCTGTCATGGATGGTAAACATTTAGTATTCAAGTGGGGAAAATGAGGGGGACAGTAATGACTACTGGCATGCATTAGATAAAACTGGAAGCGTATTCTAGGATCCCCATGAAAGAAGCAGGCATTTAATGCTCCTGGATTCTTCAGGGTTAAATACTCTTGCAACCTTCTCTTGGATATTTTCTTATCTGGCAAAATTAACCATCTGGTGACAACTTTATTTTCTCTTTCTCCTTGTCTTAGGCTCCTTTTCATTTCTGCGGTTGAGTTAAAAGTTCTCGAGGATTCTGGACATTTGTCTGGTCTAATACTGCTGGACAGGGAAGAGAAATCTGAAATGCCACTATGTCTAATACAGTCTGAATCCTAGAGAAGGTGAAATTTCAGACAGAGGCAAGAAATCACACGAGAGAGGCGTCTCTGAGTCCCTATCCCTCAGTTATACAAGGCAGTGAGGCCCCTGTGGGGAATGGAGAGTTCTAGAATTCAAAGGGACTATAAAATACTGAAATGAGTTTCTTCCTCTCTTATAAAAACCATGTTCCAACAGTCCATTTTGTAGCTAGGCTGAAGATATCCAGAGACCTCCCTGTGTGGGGGGGGTGTCCTCAGTCCTCCCAGAGGACTTCTGGAATCACAAGGGTTAATGCACAAAGAATATACAATTTGACTGAAGGCGTTTTTTCAGTCTGTTATCTCTTTCTCTTTATTAATTATGGCAGAGACTGATGGTTTGGAATAGCTTTTTTTTTTTTTTTTTAGCAGAAACCAACTCCCCTGTAAAAACTGAGAATGCCAGGTAGTTCTCCTACTTTCCCAGCCTCTTTAAGGTAACTTAGGCCAATGGGAATTGATAGAAAAACTACAGAGGGACTTCTGAGGAAGCTAGCAAAGGAAATGTTCTCTTTGCTGTATTTGGTTATATTTGCATAAGAAATGATGACTGGAGTGTTGAAGACATCGTATGAGCAAAAATGACCAAGCCTGGTGTAAAGGTCCATTTGTTAAAGATGCTAAATGGAAAGATGAGAGCATCTGGGTCCTTGATCGTGGAACTGAGCTGCCCGTTTAACCAATCCTGGTGCTTTCTACCCCTTGTTATATAAGAAAATTTACACACTAACATTAAGCTACTTTTTGTATATTTTCTAACTAAAGATAAATGATCTAGGTGTAACACCAAAGTCCTATATATTCCTTGCAGTTTTTATTTGTTCTCTCTGATTTAACATATTTTAGTTCACAATGAAACCCATGTGTAGTATCAGATAGGCTCAAGGCAAAGATACAGACAGCTTAATTTCTGGGATAGGAAGGAATTATAAATGGAAAAAAAAGGACCTACCAAAAGTACATGAAATGCATAGTTATACACATACACACACACACGCATGCATGCACACACACAGAGTCACTCACACATACATACCACACACATGCACACACACATTGTGAGGGGAAGATTTTAGCAGTGTTCAAAGTAAAGATTATAGGGGTTAGAACATTAAAAACTTAATTTCCATTGAGGCTACTAATGAAAAGAGACCTCTGAGTTTTAATAGTCTTCTCCAAGCAAATCATGGAACGTGTCATTTGATTCTTAGAAAAGGACAATATTGACTTAGGTTAAGTGAGTTCTATATTTGAAAGGATTATATGATGTTAGATAAATTTTTAGTAACTAGATGAAGATATATTTAGAACTATGTAAATCTAATAAGGAAAAATCCAGAACATTGATCCTATTAATGTTTAGTTAAATAAGTCTCATTTAGTTAATAACTATAAGCAAACAAATGTTACATCCACACTGTGTAATATCATGTGTCATATTTTAAATTTTCAAATAAATGTGAATAATGAATCAAACATACTGTTCCCAATGGAATCATCCAAAACAGTACACACATTTAAACCTTAATGGATTGATTGAGATCCACATGGCTTGAGAATAGAAAAATTTGTCTTTGGCTTGAAAAAGGCAATTGTAGAAGTAAATTGTAAAACTGGACATAATTGTACAATTAAATAGAACCTATAATTTCTCCTAGCATCTAGTAAGCTAGTGCTTAATATATTATTGGTGAGAGCTTGAATGTGAAAATAGCAGTAAATTATTGTTCTATAACAAATGGAATATTTACTAAGATTAAAAGTTCATTATGCAAGACAAAATACCTATTTTGTGATATTTTATTTTAAAATGTAGTTTCTAAGGGTATTTTCTTTTGTAAACACGAGTACAACAAATGAATCTTACATTTGAGTTATAAGTAAATACTTAATTTTTAGTAAACAGTACAGCAATTCTTAAGTATAGGTCTCACTTATGGTTATTTTTGCTTAAAACAATCAAAGACCTCAAGAAGAGTCATAGTTCTCTATTTGCTCATACAGGATTTATTTGAGAATAGTGTAGTTCTTCCTTCTCCTTCAATTCCTCTTAGAATATTATTTAAAAATAATATTGTGGAGAAAAAAGATTCTTCTCTTATGTTTCAGAAATGACTGAGATTTTTACGTAGCTAAAAGACACTCCATGTGGAAAAAAATATCAAATTCCGTTTTAATAAAACACTGTGGTTTTGTTAACACAGATGAAAAATAAAATAAAGGAGTCACTTTAGAGGGATTCAGAATCAATCTTATTTAATGGTGATTGCTCAGTGGCTTGCAGAAAATAAATGTATTCTGTTTTGGAACAATAATAAGTACATAATAGAAAATAAAGTTAAGTTTGATTCTAAAATAAGACAGCAGTGCTGCCTACTTGCCTTCAGAATAATAGAAGAAAACATTCAGCTCAGATTTGTTATATTATTCATCTACTTCCTTTTTACAAAATTGTTAATATCTGTGGCGGGAACCAGGGCATCGGAGGCTGATTTCTGTAGTCAGCAGCCTGGTTGAAGAATGAAATTACTTCGCCTCAGAATATGATTTATTTGCTTATATTGTAGTACAAATAAGTTTTACTTCTCATTTAAGCTTTAATATTTCATTAATATATGAAATATATAAAAATATTATAGAAATCCAACATCTTTCTCTATTTTTTGTAATTCTCAAAGAATCAAAAATTTTTTCTGTGTGTGTCAACGTAAGCTGCAGAAGTTGTGATCCATTTCATTTGCATACATTTTAATAGCAAAGATATATTGAGTTTCAGTGACATTCAAGACATCATGGAGGCTAGAAATCAGAGATACATACATAGAGAGCCTGTCTCTAACGGCCGTGTACCTAGTAAGGAAAAGGAGTATGTGTGACAAAGATAAATAGCAGTTGGTAAATGTGAGCCTAAATGCCAGATTGGAGACCGTGACCCCTGCTCGGAGGAAGCTGAGGCTTGTCCACTGCATGTGCGTGCGGGCACTCACAGGCTTCAGTCAACAGCCCTCGGCCCATTCTTATGTTATCAGGGGAACTATCCTGCTGCTTGCACTTGAATATTTATTTTTTTACAATTCCTCTTAGAACCTTTTCTGGTACATGGGTCTCCCTCCAAGTTTAGTCTTGAAAACCTTGGCTTTTGTCTCTGTGGACACTTACATACAAGGTTAGATTGATCCACATGAAATGAACCTATTTCTGTGACTTCTGAATGTGATTAAGAATGAGAATATATTAGGGGAGAGGATAAATATCCTTGAAGGACCAATTAAACTTTAAAAAATAAAAATTTTTGTTTGGGCGTACATCCATATATGAGATCCCAGGCGCTCTCAGGAATTAGTAACAAGACATTAAGAAGAGTGAGGCCACATGAAACAAACCACGAGAAAAAATAAATACCAGCAAAGAGGAACCATGGGGAGAGATTGGAAAGTGCAATTAAATTCCTGCCCCCAAAGCTCTATCTTTTCTTGGGGTGATCTTCGTGATTCCGGAAGTCCCACCCTGTGAGGATGCCCCTACATTTTCCAGCTTTTAAGGATCGGAGGCTGATATTGTGGGAGATGGCAAGACTATTCTACTTTCTTGTATCTTTGATACGAGGGAATAAAGCAACGCAAGTCAACCTCAGAGAAAATATGGAGAGCGGGGAGAGGGGGAATCCCCTGATCAGTATTTGGGAAAACGGGAAGGATTTGCTTTATAACATAAATTAACTTTCAGAACTCTTACATGAACGTGCGTGCATGCGCACATCCACACGTATGCACGTACACACATACTGCTTTTCCTTCAAGGCCAAGAGCCAATCAGTTGCCCTCAGAAGTGTGTTTTGAACACCTTAGTTTGGGATGATGCAACTGCTCAGCGATGCTTCAGGCCATAGTTCTCTCTCTCTCTCTCCCCGCCTCTCTCTCTCGTCACCATCCTTCCTAGAAAATTTAGGAGATTTATATTAACAAACTCAACTCTCCTTTAAAAAAATGCTATTTTCTTGTCAAAGCCTCTGCCATCTTCACTTGTGACCGCCCTCATGAGAAACTATTCAAAAGAACCTGGGTCCTGTCACAGTCTCTTTTGCTTTTATGCTGGTTGTTTTTATGATTCCAAGTCCAAAGGTAAACTCTGGCAATTTGAGGGAAATAACTACCGTTAATTGTTTGCCAGTCTATGGTCTATTCATTTATCTGGTAGATTCTCATCTCTCTATCTGCTTTATTTCTGACTTTCAGGTGCTCGTTCCTAACTGTTGTCATTTACTTATATGTCCACGCCAGTGGAGAAATACAGACCCACGTTCCCCTTCAATGGACTGAGGTTAATTCAAAGGTCTGGATCACAAAGGGAAGGAAATTTGCTCTTGCTCATTAAATTGCCTTCCTGAGAAAGTTCTAGTGCAACACTGAAGCTGTGATAGATGTTTGTAGTCACCAGCTGTGCTTTTCACTAGTACGATGTAGGGATTCGTTCTTGACTTGACTAGAATGTAAGCTCCTGCTGTCCTTGCTACTTTTAAATTCTCTTTTTTAGCCTCTTACTATGTACCTCCATGCCTTCCAGCTTCTTTCTGTGTTCTCTGCTGGTGTTTCTGGGCTTTGATAAAGAATGAATTCCTATAGCTGCCATTCTCTGGTCTACATTTAAATATTGATAAGCATGTGATGTTCCTGAGAACATAGCATAGGTATGTTTTTTCTCACTTGCTTAAACCTTTTGGTGCTTTAGACTTCTCTTGTGTAAAGAACACAAGGGAAAAATAATCCTGCTATTTGAATACAAAATTAAGATCCGTGAAATATGACACAAACTCTAGGAAGGGACATGAGATACCTTTTTGAAGATTTTTAACAACTAAAAGCTGTTAGGAAAAACTGTTGTTGAAAGAAGTTGGTGGTGGTAGCAGTAGTAGTATTAATGGACAGCGTCAGAGGCTACGAGCTAGAGCAAGAGGCAGTTACACCTGCAGATGACATTAAAGGTGATTCAGTAAATCCAGGCAAAGTCATCTCATTCCTTTTGCCCATCCACAACCTCTCCCATTATCACACTTCCTCTCCACACCATGTCTTCAGCCAAACCTGCATGGCGTCTCCTCTCTCCAAGGCTACGTCTTCCAGGAGGCAGTGTGTTAGGGGCCCTCTTTATGGCTCTACATCAGGGTTAATTTAAAGTCATAAGCAGTTTGCATCTGAAAATAGAGACCCTGGGAAGTTCTTGCAATTATTAGAGGTGGAAGGTGGCTCTAAGGGAAGCAACTGAGATGGTGAAAATAGCAGAAGCTTTGGTATCAATACTCAAATCCTGACTCCACCACTTCTTGCCTGTGACAACTTAGATATTTAACCAACTTCTGTGAGCCTCACTAATACGAGAAATGTAATGCTTACTGTGTAACTTTCTTTGTGAGAATTAATTCATGTATATGAAGTAGTAGAGTACATGGTATCAATCTATTTTTGAGCATCTCTAGCTCTCCATCGTCTGTCTGTCTCTATCTCTATATCTACCTATCATCTATCAATCTATTTCTACTGTCTATCAATCTATATCTGTCATTACCTATATCTATCTATCTGTTCATCTATCCATCCATCCATCCATCCATTCACCCATTCATCCATTCATCCATTCATCCATCTATTCATCTATCTCTCCATCCATTCATCCCCAGACTGTGCCCATAGGATTCTTAATATTAAGGAGCATTGCAAAAATACTTGAGCAGAAGGATAGGTGTGATATTAATTATTGTTTTCTTGTTTTTTACTTTGCACTGAAGAGAAAAATCACCTACTTAATGGCTGCAGAGTGGAGTGTATCCTCCCTCCTGCTATGAAAGTGACACTGTGGAGAATTTCTAAGATCCCCATTATTTTTGTGTTTTTGATTAATTATTCCACAACCAACATTTTCATTACTGAATTATACATCTTATTCCCTTCATCTCTTTGTGGCCCATGAAGTCCATTATTGTATTTAATTGTAATTACTTTCTAATCACCGTGTTATGGCATTAATTGATGTCACATCAAGCAACTAACAATATTATTCTGCATAAAACTCATAAACTCTTAATGATCACAGTTGGCCCACAGTTGGCCTATGATTGTCTCTCTCTTTTATCTGGTTGTTACTATTTTTTTTTCTGACAGATTTGAAAGGGCATTTTAGTAGCTTAGATGTTCTTAAATTGGTTTCTACTCACAATAGGATCTCTATCTACACTGTCTTGTGGAGCTTACTTTCTTATATACAACCTCTGTCTCTCAGAAGACATTTATTATCCTACTCTCTCGTACTAATAGCCTAGGCTAAGGGTCAAAACACTGCCCTGTGGATGATTTTTATATAGCCTTTGAGCTAAGAATGATTTTTGTGTTTTTAAAAAGTTGTAAACAAGCAAAAACAAAGAATATGGGATAGACAGCATATGTGGCCTGTGAAGCATGAAATATTTACTGTTTAGCCTATTATAGAAAAAAGCTTGCCAATCGCTGGATGAAGCTCATTATTAATCTTTCCATTCATAGGACACCAGGGAGAATGTGTGAACTGCAGAGCTATGGTTCTGTTTTGTGCCCTCATACTACTAACCCCTTGTAGCAAGCTATTAATCTCCATGTTTATTTCATTATATAATTTCATCTGCATCTTAATATCTCTCTCTCTCTCTCTCTCTCTCTCTCTCTCTCTCTCTCAATTGGACTTGTCAAAGCAGCGATAAGTAGTAGTCAGGTTATCGGACTGTATTCGAGGAGACTGGATTTCTTGTTTCATCTTCATTTGTCATATGACCTTCTTTGAATCCATTCAGTACCTCTGGTCCTTAGTTTGATCATCTGTAGGAAAAAGGAGCTTGATGGAATGGTCTTGAAAATCCTTTACACAGCTCTAACATTCTAGAATTGAATCAAATAAAATACAAGGATCTTAGAGGCTGAAACAGCCCTGCTTCCTCTATACTGGGTGAGACCTGAGAATTTTTGGTTCTCCTTGAGTAACTAATTATAGGCACAGAAAGTTCAGACCTCTATTGTCATACAATTTCAATGACAGAAAATCTCTTTGTTTTATAGTACTGATATCATTCTCCCTGTAGCTTTCATCCATTGGTCCTAGTCCTATCCTCTCAGGACACACAGAAGTAGGATAGACCTGCAGATATTAAAACCCAGCCAGCACGCTCCACCACACTTTCTTTTTATACACGTAAGACATCCGTAATTTCTTAGGACCATTCAACAAATGGGTGATCTACAGACATCCATGTCACTCTGTTCCAATAACATTAAAATATATCTGGGCCCTCTTACAAGGTGGTCCTGAAGTCTGTATTTAAGATGAGAGATCATATAGACCTCAAAAGTTTGAAAAACATCCAAATGCAGTAGAATGGCCAGTAAACAAACTGTATGATGCTTACTTTCTCTAAAGGAATATTCTTCTACAAAGTTTGCCTGAAATATTTTTCCTGATGGCCTATCATGGCACTGCTAGAGGAGGTCATCTTGAAGATGTGACAGCAAGTTGACCTGCGACCTGGACCTGGGCAATGGGAGCCTACTCACCCCATTCTCCTGTCCTTAGAATGGATGTCCCACCTGCTATTTCCATTCTAGTAACTGCTTCAAAGATACACCCTTGAGAGAGTAAGGTGTTGAGACCATCCGGACTAAATACCTGACTGAACCCAATTAAGGCCTCTTTATAAACCTTGAAGATTTTGGCAGGTAGATGTGGAAATAGACTTGTCTTGCCCTCATCCAAGACAAGCCTCTTAAGTAAGTTCCCTTGCTTATTAAACCTGGCATCTACAAATCTGGAGTGGCCTGCCTCTTTTTTTTTTTTTTTTTTTTTTGGTAGTGTAAGTTATGTACAATAACACTGAGCAGTTTAAGTCCACACTTCAGTAGATTTTGACAAATGCATACGATTATACAACTACTGCAACAATGAAGATAATTGTCCTTACTCCCGAGAGTTCTCTTAGCCTCTTCTCAGTCTGCTTTTTGACTCTTCAGTTCTACCTTTTCTAAAAGTTCCTGTAAATGGAATCATATAGTCTTAGTCTTTTATATCTGTTTTTTTTTTTTTTCAGCCTAAATCTTTGCAATTTCTTCGGTGTCATTTCATGGACCGTAGTTAATTCCTTCTTATTGCTGAGTAATGTTCTACTTTATGAATATATCATATCACCATTTTTTTATTCATTCACAAGTTGAAAGACATTTAAGTTGTTTGCACTACTATTTCTGTCATCTTTGTGAAAGTCTCTATATATGCGTGAGCATAGCATAATTATTTTTCTTGTGTGATTACCTAGGATCATGTAGTGATTTTATGTTCGACTTCATAAGAAACTGCAAAACTACTTTCCAAAATAATTGTGCTATTTTTCATTCCCATCACCAATATATGAAAGTTTCATTTATTTCTCATTTCCATGAATACTTGATATTATTAGTTATTTTTTATTGTAGCTCTTCTGCTAGAGGTATAGTAATATCTCATTACAGTTTTCATTTGATTGCTCCAATTTCTAATAACGTTGTGCATCTTTTCCTATGCCTAATTCCATTTGCATATCTTCTTTGATGAAATGTCTGTTTATGTACTTTGTCCATTTTAACTTAAAATGGATGATAGACCTAGACTTAAAAACTAGACTTATTAAATGTCTAGAAAAATCATAAGAGAAAATATTTGTGACTGGGATTAAGCCAAGATGTTTTTAGATAGGACACAAGAAGTATGAATTATTAAAAAATGATAAATAAAAATTTATGAAAATTAAAAACTTTTGCTTTTTCAGAGATGATCTTAAGGAAATTAAAAGGCAATTCACAGACTGAGAGAAAATTTTGCCAAACATATGGGTGATAAACTACTTATATCCATACTACATAAAGAACTCTTAAAGCTCATAAATAAGATACACAACTTGATAAAAATACATGAGTGAATAAACTCTAAACAGGTTTAAATGTTTCCTCATTAATCAGAGGTTTAATTTTTAATGTAATGAATTATTTTTATAATGCATCTAAAATATTCTTAAGATTTTAAATAGTCAATTTGTATTATTTTTTAAGTTCATTTGATTGCACTGGAACTTGATAAAATTTTGGAGTAGTGGGATATGTGATGAGATTCTACTTTTTCAAACCCCATTAGAGGCACATTATCAGAAGAATGTATGAAGTGATGGAGAGTTTCCAAGAACAGAATCTTCTAGTAGCTTTCTAATGAAGAGCCAGGAGATACATTTCATCACATACAAGTAAGTAGAAGGTATAAATGCCAATTACCTAATTTTTGTAATTTTCAGCAAATCCTCATTTCCAATAAACTTAGTTTTGAAGGCCTAGCGAGCATGCTACTGATGAGTATGGGGACATGAAAAATAATTTTCCTCCCATCTTTCCAAGTTCTTCTGGCTCAAATTAATGTGAGACAGATTAACAGGAGAAATTGTCCAAATTTTATTACAAATGTACACACAGGGATTGCCATAAGAATATGAGACACAAAGATGCATTGGCTTTACATGTCATTAGGGACTTCAAAGGACAGGACAGAAATTCAGATACTGATGTGAAAAGCAAAGGTTTGGTAAATAAATGTTTGTTGGGCCATCTTTAACAATGGGACAGAGATAGCATTTTAACAGATAGGCCTTCCTAGGTTCCTCTCTGTCTCTCATGCTAGTTTATAGTAAATCATAGTTATCTATGATGTATCTCCCTTCATGGAGCAGGTCCTCTATCTAAATTTCTTTCACAGGTAAAGGGGGAAGTTCAAAAGTTCTGTTTGAGTCCTTTTTTTCTTAAAATTAACCAGCTTTAAAAGTGAATACCCCAAAAGCCATCTTTCAGGGTCGCAAAACTTTGGTTTTTCCAAAAGAAACAGGAATTATTTGCTGGTCTTAAGAAATAAACATGAAATATCAGATTTCTAGCTTTCTATTATCCAGAGGACAAAGTGTTTCTACAAAGGACCACGTGGACCCGGAATGAGACCAACACTCTAGGAAGAACAGATCTCTCCTTAAGGCAACCCTCGGATGGAGATCAGACAGGCCTAATTCAGGAGCCTCTGACCACATGGTGTAGCCATTGCCTGTTTACTTATCTGTCTCTTTTTCTGTCTCTTTCTGTGTCCCTTGAAGTCAATTCTTATATATGTTTTATTAGTATATGTATCTAAAATCTTCCACAGCAATTTACTCATAGTTGGAGCTGACATGTAGTTGTGGATTAAGGAATGATTAAATATACATGAATGAATGAATATAAGATGCTTTCAGATCATGCAAAACATTATCAGATGGCTGAGTGCAGTAGGCAAAAATGCTATATTTAGGTGAATGTTCGCAAGGAGTAAGTGAAAAAAACAACATTAAACAAATACAGGATGTCATGAATTCAACTCATCACTGAAGGTCACAGAATGCTACTGCAACATATGGAGACACAGGCGCAGCAGCAGCGATGATAGATGGTGCCTAGGAGGTTGTCTTACCGACAGGACTGTCAGCAGCGCTGGACAATCGCGTGTTCTGTATTCACTTCAGATCCGCTACGGTTCCTTGCTGGTTAATCATAAAAATAGGCTGCTATGTTCTGAATATTTGGGTCTTTCAAAAATTCATATGTTGAATCTTAGTCCCCAAAGGTGATGATATGAGGAGGTGGGGACTTTGGGAGGTGATTGGCAGAGCCCTCATGCACAGGATTAGTGCTCTTATAAAAAAGTCTCCGGAGATCTCCCTTACCCTTTTCACCATGTAAGGACACATGCTCAAAGAGGGCCATCACCCAACCATGTCGGCAGCATAATCTTGGACTTCAGAGTCCATTCAGACCTGTGAGAAATAAATTTGTATTGTTTGTAAGCCACCCAATCGGTGGCATTTTGTTATAGCCGCCTGAACAGAAAAAGCCATTGACCTATCGTCATATGAAAGCTTGTGCGCCAGTTAGTTATTGACACCACAATGCCGCGAGTTCATAAACCTCCCCAAAACTTAGTTGCTTAATTAACAACTATTATTT
This sequence comes from Lyroderma lyra, assembly GCA_004026885.1. Classification (NCBI taxonomy): domain Eukaryota; kingdom Metazoa; phylum Chordata; class Mammalia; order Chiroptera; family Megadermatidae; genus Lyroderma; species Lyroderma lyra. Next base: position 144,887 of record PVJL010000163.1, on the reverse strand, counting down.
ATTTAGCTCAGTTTTCTGTGGGTCAGCAATTTGGACTCAGATGAGTGGTTCAGCTTTACCCTTCCCTTCTTTTCCTCCTGCACCTTTGTTGAGCTGGCTGGTGCTTTGCAGGTGGCCCACCTGCCCTCCTGGGCACTGACGCTAATTATGGCACCTTTGGCATTATAGAGGAATTTCACAGGGTAACGGCATAGACTGTCATTCTTGAGGGTGTGCTTGTAAAAAGTATGTATTTTTAATATTTCTAAAAAGCAATTTTTTTATAAAGCAGCTGTTTTTCTCTTACTCCTTCCAGTTTTCACACACACACACACACACACACACACACACACACACTTCAATTTTCATATTGCCATGTGGAATTTTACTGAAATTTCTAGCATAATTACACAAGTGAGTTAATTACAGACTTGAGAATTGTGATTTTTAGCAAAGTCATTACATTTAAAGCAACATATCAGCATACTTAATGCCAGGTCAGTGTATATATTAGGGGCCAATCATAGCAGCAGAGTGCGGAGGTGCCTGTTTTGCATCTAGAATGCACCACTATGCTGTGGTTCTGGAACACCACCCTCATTACCTTATTAATTATTTATTCAGAAGTTCGGCTATGCCCAACAATACATTAAGTGCTAAATGCACACAGCAGATACGACACATGATTCGGATATATTAGGCAAAGTACATATATTGAGGTCTCATTATGTGCAGGACATTTGATATGCATTATGACACCTTTGAGATAGATTTTATTATCTTCCTGGGTGAAGACCCCCAGGGTTAGAGAGCTTAAATGATGGGCTAGTGATTGCACAGCTAGACAGCAGTAGAGCTAGGTTTCTAACCTCGAACAAATGTCTGTAGTACTGGAGGACCCTTTCATTCTTTACCACAAGTTTCTGAAAGTTCTTGGAGTCTAGTTAGAAAAATGGCACATGCATAAACAGTAGTGGTGTTCGTATACCAGTGGGCTGATGAGCATTTGTGTCTCAGGAAACAGCAGGAGCAGATGCCCCAGGGAGACTTTTCAGAGCCAGAGCTAGGCAGGTCCGTGGGTGGGTAGCTTGTGGGGAGGTCCTTTAAGCTGGTGTTGTTTGCTTGTGTTCTTATTTGTTTCATTTCTCTATTTCTGTGTTTTATTCACTTATTTAGAAAGGAGTGAGTTATCCCTAATTGGAATAATGATACAGAAATGGGATCCCTGGGGCAATGCTGGTTCTCTCATCATCTCAAGCAGTTCACCTCCACAAAATAATGTCCTCTCAGAAGAGCAACGCCCTTCAGTAAACCAGTCACACCTTCTTCGTATTTAAGTCTTGCCTTTCAAAATATTAACTCCAGACCTCACTCATTCTGCCATAATGTTTTTTCCAGTCAATGCAGTGTTTTCTCTGGAAGTAGATCTAGTCCATACAGATGTCTCCTTCATGCTACACTGGAGTAATAATTTATCAATGGGCATCCTGGGCAGCAGCCCAGCTGGTGTTGGGGAAGAACACAATCAGCAGGGGGAAGAAGGGCAGACTTCAGAAGGAGTGGAGGAAAGATGACACTTGGTTTTCTATGCCAAGTGCAAGCCCTTCAGTCCTGAAGAGTTGTTGTTTTTAGGAAGGTATGTCTGGGAAGGGCATTTTCTGGACTTGCTGGATGGACTGGAGGAGGGAGTGGGGAGAAGTGGGAACTCCAGAAGGGAGACTATTGTGATAGTAAAAGAGAACACGGGGATCTGATTTAGGGAAGTGATAATAGGAAGTGCACCTAAGCAAGGTGCACCAAACGTTCAGGAGACACTTGTGGTACAACCAACAGAATTGAATGATTTGTGAGGGCTATTGGAGGAGAAGGGAGGAGAAGGGATGATGAGTTTCAGGTAAAACCTAAGAATTCTGAAGACGATGAAAACTAGATAGCTGGTGGTATTGTAAATGGCCAGTAATCCAGAAAACAGTGTCAACTTGGACAGAGGATGGGAGCGGAAATGGTGGGAAGAAGAAGCGTCGTGGACCTTAGGATTAGGTTTCCGTAGAGCCGCTGAGTGAGTTCTCTAGCAGGCAGCAGTAAATTGGAGATGTGCTAGTTCTGCATTCACCACTAGGAGGTGAAACTGATGTTTAGTAATTAGCTCACTGGTGCCATGATCATGCTAGAAGTTTCCAGTAAGATTCCACAAAAATAAACACCTCTCTTCATTGTTGAAGTGATAATGGGTACACGGTGAAGACTACATTACCAGTGCTACACTATTACTTTTAACTGCTCTATTTGAGACATTTATTTAAAGAAGAGCTAAATAAAGATATATAAAAGTAGTTACAAAAAGGAAACTGATCCCTTAATTCAGTGATAACTGGCCCAGCCAGATGATTGCTGTCCGATCCTTGTGCACAGCTAACAGTTCAGCATTGCCCAGGACCGTGATTTGATGAATTTAATGAGGAGGGGGTTAATAGATGAATGGGAAATTGATGGTTGTAGTTTCCTTCTGGCAATTTTACCTTGTGACCTCTTGAGTTGTGCTAAGCCCTGCTAGTGATGGGGAATTTACTCTTTTGCAAAATTACTCATAATATTATAGGGCTTCTAAAAGTTTACGTCTTGGTTCTGAGGCAAAATTTGCCTCTGCACAGCAGTGATCCAACTATTTTTTTATACTCCTAAAACAATATCAATTCACAGATAGCTCTATGTCAATATGACTTACTGTAGTGTCTACCCATCATCTTCTCTAGAAAAATCATTCACCTTCTTAGAGTTACTTTATTTCAGTGAGAAATTTTAAATGTGTTTTGTATATGGAACAGGTTTCAAACCCCTTTCTTATTTTTATTATCCTATGCAGGTGGTTATGTCTGGTTTGCTCCCAGGTCATCTGAGATGTCCAGGGCATGATGACCCTGATGGACATTCTTGGAGGACAGTAGTGTGGCATTAAGATCATGAGCTTTAGGGAGTTCCCTGGTGGTGTAGTGGCTAGGCTTTGGTGCTCTCAATGCCGCAGCCTGGGTTCGATTCCCAGCCAGGGAACTAACCCCCCCCCACACACACACACACACACACACAAAAGATCATGAGCTTTAGCATCAGCAGACCTGGCTGAGAAATGGGAATAACAATATTCATCTCATTAGATTGTTGTGAGGGTTAAATGAGATATTTTATGTAGAGTGCCTAGCACCATTCCTGAAACAGAAGAGTCACATAACTAAGAAGGTTAAAGATGTCAAAATTATTTTTCTCTTATTTTTCTGCTGGTTGGACTACAAGTTCACAATCAGCCAGATATCCATCATCCCTTCAGGGTTTTCTACAAAATGAATTGTTCTTAAACTGTAGCTCCTCTATCTTAGACATACAAACTTACAGTTTTGTTTTGTTATTTTACTTTAAATTCAGAAACATTCTATCTAACAATGATTTTTTTTTCTTGCTTATTTTTCAAGTCTTGATACTCACTCTCCCTCTTAGCTGGATGCCGTAAGTGGATTTTGAGTGCTGATAATTTGCTCTTCCTCTTACGTGTGGCATCTATATATTGTTAAATGTACCTTCTAAGCCTTCATCCATGAAAATGAAAAGTCGTTTAGAAAAGCAAGTCCTGTAATTTTGTAGTGGGCCTCTCATCAAATTGACATTGGACCTTGACCGTCAGGTGGAAGAACTACCCATCTTTAAGTACCCTGTGGCCTTAGACAGTAATATAGCCGAGACATGCCCAAGGAAAACACATTGTCCCTTTTGCCTGAAGTGCACTTAAGTTTATTTTCTCAGCTCCATTCCTTATCTTTAGATCCACTTACTCAATTTTTGTTCCTAATGTGCATAGCCTTCCACTCTAACCCAGGACTCCTTTTAAAATGCTATGCTGGCCCTACATTTATTTGCCATTTTAAAAATGGTGAGATTACTTCATAATAAATCAGTCAATAAACCAAAATACTGTGATGTCTAAGAAGATTTCTCTTATGGAGGGAGTGACCTGAGTCCCCCAAAGTTACTGTATCATAGTGGTGAAAATTTCATGAGATAACGTAAGAAAAGTGGCAAGCACAGTGGATGGCATACAACTGGTGCTCAGTAAGCTTTTTTTTTTTTTTTAATGAAATCTTAGGAAGCATTGCTAGGAGTGGATCCATATCATTTTAACTGTTTCTATTGTGACAAGAAGACCTAGGCATTTTGCTGTAGAAAGACTGCTACACAATGTGCCTTGGTCATTTCTCCATTAGGTTTAAGGATTTGGGGGAGAAAAAAGGAAGAAAAGTATTTTAAAGAAAGAAAAATATTTTAAGCTATTTCATTCCATTAAGGATTTTGGGCTATTGATTCTGGAAAAAACTGTCTCTTGGAGGACACAGGGAAATTTATTAATGACATAAAATATATGAGAAGATGGTTAAATTGAACATTGTTCCTACAGAGTTAGTGATTTCCTGGTGTATAATAACATTTAGTCATTCTTCTTAATATGGCTTTTAAAAAAATCAAATACTTTTAAGTGCAAAAAGAAAGAAAAATGCCTGGAGGATCAGAATTAATCTCCTGTCCACTGGCCTATCATTTCATAATTTTCTGGTTGCTCTACTTTTGGAATCTTGGCATATTATTAATGCTGAGGACAGAACTGATGAATTCAGCTAGATGTTTTTCAGGTCTTAAAAGGCAGTTCAATACCCCCGAATAATGTAGAAAGACCCTTTCTAAACATAGTCATAGGATCTGTAAGTGCTGTTTTGGGAATGCTTTATACATAATTTGTTCTCGTAGTTTTCAAAGTCCTTGCATTAGCTAACTTTTTCTTTAAACATTAATCTTAGGCAGATTTTCCAATAAATAAAATTAACAAAAGCCTACTCTTCTGGTTGAAGTTTTTTCTTCTTAGTTGTTTTTGTTACTAAAAATAAAAAACTGAAGTAGTTCTTAACTTCTTTGGTTCCCATCTTCTACTTACTTGAATGGAAAAACAATTATACCTGCATTACTTACCTTGTAGCATTGTTACAAGCATCAGAATTAGTAATTCATGTATAAGGGTATTTTGCATCCATTTTCTTTGAGTTTCTCTCCCCTTTTCTCTTTCCCTGTTCTCAACCCTGGGTCCTTAATTGTTAGGACTTACACCATTCCTTAGAATGACTGAGACCCTACTTTCCCAGATGTTTACTTGAGGATGGAGCTACATTGTCATGCTGTCCCTTATACAGTATATCTTAATCTTCCGGGCCCCACTGTTTTCAATCCTGGTCAGTCTTCCAGCTGTACACTATCTTTTTAAAACTACAGTATTCTTTAAAAGTATCCTCCAGTGAGGAAGTCCCATGGGAGCCCATTTTACTTAGGAATTTGCATTTATTGATATAGCATTTTAAGTGCCTCTTCCCTCTCTGTGGCACATTCTGTATGTGCACCTCAGCCTTCTTTGCAGAGAACAGATAAAGAAAGCATATTGCATAATACTTAACAGGGCCTAAAGTTTCTTCTTGTGCCTTTGGATCTGCTCGTTTCAGACATGGTCCAACTGCTCAGTTATCTGCGTCTGAGTGTCAAGGGACGAGAAGTGAAAGGAGCGACATTCTCCGGGGGTTCCTGAAGAAATGAACACGCCCTTGCGACAGCATCGGTGACTCCAGGTAATGGGCTTTTCGGTCCTTCTGCGAAGTCAAAGGTCTCTCACGTGTCCACAAGTATTCTCATACCCGCAGCAACAACCCTAGTCATGGCAAATGATGATAACAATAGCAGCTCTTGTCTGTAAGCTCTGCCACATGCCTGCAATGGCTCATGCGCACGCGGGCTTTAATTCTATCTTTGGAATCAGCAGGAAAGAGCTGTTTTGCTTTCTGGAACAAATCAAATGACTGAGTCCATATAAGAACTATCTCCTGCTTCATGAGACATGGGTTGATGGAAGTATTCAATTATTCTAACAATGGATTGAAATTAGTATGAGTAAAAGAAATAAAACAATTCTGTCTTTAAAAAGTTTCCAAACTTTGCAAGTTTATCGAAAATACATAGACAACAAAGGTATAAATTTATAACATAGTATAAGATCCCTTTATAGCTCAACATGTATTATGTTTCTGTTTTAATGTTATTGTATGACCCCTCAAATTATTATGGGAAACATATTCTTCCAGAGGTAAAGGATAATCAGGCTAGTATCTTTGTATAGGGAGTGTTGTTTTTATCCTAATTTATTAGCATGCTGCATTATTAATTTTATATCGTTGACATTGTTTCCTGTGCTGCAGCCTTGCCTTAAACTTGAAAGGCATGGATTTACTATGCACAGGAATGCAATTCGAACTAAATTATTAGGTTGTAGATCCAAGGAATGTAATTCCTGAGAATCTCACTGTAATTGTATACAGTTCTTTTAAATGATGGAATTTTTTAAGAATGAGCCAGCACTAATGGAGATTAAAACTCTAAAAAATGGGTAAAATTATGTATCAGAAACCACTTTGGTGCTATTTGATATCCTCCTGGCCCCACATATTATACAAGTAACTGCTGGAATAATGTTTCTTGTAATTTTGGACTTGCTGTTGGGGGTGGGGTGAGGACTGGCAGCGTCGTTTCACATCCCACACTATTGCATCACGTTTGACCCCTGGGTGTCGGAGAAGTTCAGCAGAGCTTTTCCGATTTCACTCTTCAGGTAAAAACTCCCGCGATGCTTTCCTTAGGCCTTCCTCGGTTGCCTCCCAGGCTCAAACACCAGTATCCCACAGCAGCAGCAAATTCACTGGTGCCTCTTTATATTGATTGGCTTCCCCTCTTTAACTCCTTTGTCAGCCTTCTCCCAAGTTCACATTCCCAAGTTAATGACCTGAACGAAAGTTTTTGCTTCCTACTTTCCTTATGGCTGTGCCAGGCAAATAAAATCTCTCCCCAACCCCTCACCAGTAACGAAGGTGGCAAGGTGCTGACACTACCCCCCAACATTGGCCTTTGCTTCTGAGGCAAGGCGTGGCCTCAGCACCTGCCTCCAACAAGGTCCCAGGGAACTGTGAGGACAAAGTCCAGCTGTCTGTGCTTCAGCAGTGACCAGACTTCATTCTGTGTCTCAGACTGTCATCCCGGAGTCAGTGGTTTTCTAATAACCAGTGACAAAATGAGGGGGGTGGATCCGCACCCACCAGGCATCACATTGACCCGTTGCGATTTGGATGTTGGGCAGTGGCTAGATTACTCGTCAGTTTAGTGACTGTCTCATACATCAGCCATGTGGCATTCATGATTTAATTTTGTGTCTCAAAAAAAGTTAAAATTGTTATTGGACTTCCATAATCAGTTGAGAAAGTAGAAACTTCAGCTTTTGCCTGAACTATATGTGTACCTATTACATAAAAAGTACTTAAGAATACTTGTGCTTTGATCTAGTTTAAGGCCCATGTGGATTATTCTGCTCTCTCAAATGACTTGAACTTTTGGTCCCAGACATTTGCACATCTTAAACACCTACATCACCCTGGTTGATGCCAGTGCTTGCTAGCTAAAAGCGGCAGCTCCATCATCGGGTTCTGAGGCCCCCGGATGGATTATGTTGTGACTTAAGTTCATCGTGCCTTTCTTTTCTCTAGGGTCCTCTAGAACATTGGTTCCCAGGTGGTGGTAAGCATACCCCCGGGGGCACATGCTAGGCTGTTCAGGGGTACACAAAAAATAGTAATGGCAAAAAAAAAAAAAAATAAATAAATAAATAAATAAAAAAATGTAAAACGTTACTTAGGGAACAATAAATGTTAAGTTTGAGTCATCGTTAATGGAGGCACTTTAAAATTAGATCACATCAGGGAATGATGATGGGTGAGGACATGGCTATGAACCCTTCCCCCAAACCGCTCTTCTACCAGTCATTGTGCACAGTTTCAGAACAATCCATTTGCGACCTTTCTAGAATTTCCCCAAACATATAAATACATCCCTAGCCAGACTGATCAGTTTCGTTAGTGACTGAGTAAAAGTAAGTGTGTTGTCTTCAATCATTCTTTTGAAGTAGTTTTTTTTTTCATTTTATGTTTAAATATTTGATCATCATTATCAATATTTAACTGGTATAAATATTGTAAAATTAAATCCGTGGTTTGTACTTTTAGTGTAGTAGTTTTTCTTTCCTAACTTATTACCTCATTTCCACTATTTTACATGAAAATAGGCACTGAACAAAAATGTCGGTATTTAAAAACAGCTGTTTGAAAAACAAGGGGTACAGTTTATAGAAATGGATTTTAAAAGGGTACACAAGGGGAAAAAGGTCAGGAACCACTGCGAGAGCACCATGGGTCCCCCAGGACTGCTAGTAAAATAATACTAGGCCAGTGGTACCAGACCGAAGCTTGGAGTGCTGGCTTGGCTCTGATGCTAAGCTTCATCTTGACCCTGACCATCATCTTGGTCACATTGCAGTGGTTGTAGACCTAGTAGTCAGGGAGGAGGTGGAAGTAAATCATGAGTCTCACGCAGGTTGTCTTTTAGGAGAGACCTCTGTGCTTCCTTCCTGAATAGAGGAAATGCTAGCTTTTAAAGAGAATGGGTGGGCCATTTCTATACCCTCCATGTGTTCAGAGGAATCCAGATCTTTGGGGTCATCTACCAATATGTTCCCATCCAATGTGTCAAGGACCTGGGTATTTCCAACCAAGACCCATATTATGACATACAAAACCTATCTCGGTTGCGTTGTTTATTTTCATCGAAGTCCAGTCACATTAACAGGCCCAGTCTGGGTCCACCCACTCCAGGACATGAAAGCTACTTTGTATACAGCCAGAGGGGCCTCTGGCTTTCCATTGCCTGTTGCTCTTAGCTGTTCATTATCTTTCTGTAGCCCATTACCCTTGTTTAGTAATAGTCACCCAAACTCATTATTCAGTACCTAAACCTTCCTTCATACACCTCAAAAGTGAGTCCACTGGTGAAAGTTTTACTAATTAATTCTCTACTTTGTTGCAGGAGCTGTCTATGCTCCACGAGTGACATTGTCTTGATTGCCAAGGTGGTGATTGATTTACCATGAAAATTTATGGTATTGCCTGTTTTCTCAAGCAATAACTTGAAGTAGCAATTACTGTAAGTGGCAAGTATTGAAGGTTGTATCCTCCAGAAACAGGCTGAGATGGACTTTGGGGTACAAGGTGTTTTTAAGGGGTTAACACTTGTGAAAACAAGAGGGGGAAAGCAGACTGGAGGAAAGTGATGAATTAAACTGAAATTCAGGTCCTTAAATTCCAGTCCACTGGATCTTTTGAAGGATCTTTTGAAGAAATATTGCCCATCAGAATTTCCCCAAGTTGGGACCAAAATGGGTGGATATTTATGCTCTTGCCATGCCTCATCCTCTGAGGAGCATTTTCTGAAAAGATAATGTCTTCATTTCAAGTCCCTTTCTGCAGTGAAAGTGGACCCTGAAGGAGTTGAAAGTGTGTGTGCTGACCACACTCCCTATAGCTGTGCAGGAAGCCCTTTTTTGAGGGAGACACAAAGGCTGATGCATTTTTGTGTACCCTACAGAATCTTTGTCTCTTCTTCAAAACCATGAGATCCTCAAGTGTGGGTAGGGTGATTTATTCTTACTTATGTGCAAAGACTGGACTTAAGTAATAATCCTGAATGGAAGAATTAATGAGAAAATAAATGGGCAGAAATATTGATGGTGCTAGTAGCAACGGTGATAATGATATTATGTCGATAGATCTGTTTATCGAACAGGTACTATGTGCTCTAGTACGGAGAACCATTCCTAAAACATAGTAATAGGTGCTTGATAAATATTTTGAGTAAATGAAAGAATGGACAAATGCACCAGGTGCTGTGACAATCACTTTACAAATATCACCATCCTTAATTATTTCAAAATTAAATTAATTTTTTTATATTACAGATGAGGCTAGTAAAGGTCCACATATTATCTGAAGTTGCATAGCAACAAGTTGAAAAGGCAGAATTTGAATGCAGGTATGTCTGACTGCATAGATTTTCCTCCTGACCACTCTGCTATAGTGGGCACTTACTGGCCATCAGCAGAATGTGGGAAGAGCTGGTAGAAACCACGGCACACCGACCAGACTTCAGGGCTGGGACTTCATCTGTTGGGAGACCTGGCAAGGGCACACATGAAAACTTTGGTCCCTCTTGGAGTCTGAGTTACCAGGCAAGAAACTCAATTACAGAGACTGGAGTCTAAGACAATATCTTGAACACAGGAAACAAGCAAGAAGTAATATTGAAAGAAGAATGTTAACTTAGGCCCATAAAAAAACCGGACTTGGGGCTGTGTAAAGACGTTTCCCGGGGGTTATAAAACTTGTCTGCCCACCCAGAGACCCCACTGGGCCATGAGACCGAGCTGAACTAAGCCTGTGTGTGAGAGCTGCATGTCCCCTAGATTTAGAGAACTAGCGAGCATGTCTCTTGTTCCAGCCTGAAGCCCTCCTGTCCAACTCTGTCCACTTGTCCTCCCTACATCCTCCATGTGAAGAGTCACCCAAACAGAGACACCAACTCTGGTTGCTTTTCACATGGAGTGTATCAGGAGCGTGAATAAAATGCCTTTCAACTTGAAGGCTCAGTCTGCCTATTTCCGGGGACATGCTAGTTTTTTTACTAGGTCTTGTCTCTCGAGAAGTGTGAGTTATTTGCTCCACTGAGAAAGGTTCTTACTCATTATTGAAGGGCAGTAATGTCTTCTGTGAGTAAAGAACTTGGAGATTAAGGAACTTGAAATTGGCAGGGGTCAGTTCAGACTCCAGGGTATCAGGTTTGTTTTAGAGGAAGAGGCAGATTGCAGTTGTTGAAAAAAGTAGAAGAGAAACTACGTTTGTTAAGTGTAGACATCGGAATGTGGGGGCAGGAAAGTTAATCCCGAGAGGGGCCGTTGGAGGTCAGAGGCCCGTGGAGACTCTGGGAGAAGGTGAAAAGGACATGAAGTGTGGGTGCACCGGCAAATGAAGCAAACCATTGCGGGCAACTCCGATCAAGAGGGAGATTTTCTGAATTCATGCTATACTGACTATACTGGCCACTTTGTACTTTTAGAACAGATGCTGCACACTTACCAAGTAAAGATATGAATGGAAAAGTATTTTCCTCAGGGTTCAGACATCGATGGGAACGAAGTTCATAAATACTTGTTAGAAGTAGGGACTCCTGTGGTTGAAATGGCAGAAATGTAGCACAAACTAAGCAAAAGGCAGATGTGCTGGCTCAACAGAAAGTTCAGGACCGGGCTGGATTCAGACTCTCAAGTGCTGTCCTGAGCGAAGCGGGTTCTCTCCAGCTTTCTCTTCTGCGTTCTGTTTTGGTTTCATTAAAAATATCACGCCACTTTAGGGCGGCCCCTGCAGCTCCAGGGTTGCAGCCTATTAGTTTCAAACCAGCAAAAGGAATGTTCTGTCTCTCGGTGTTTCTAATAAAGGTCCACGAAATGAGGCCCGTTGGCTCAGAGTAGCTGGGCTCGGGTCACATGTCTACCCCTCAGCCAATCAGACGTGAGGTTGCAATTGGCCATTTCTGAACTCACGCGCCAGTCCCTGGAACTGAGGGTGTACCCCAACAACGTGATTTGACAGTGGCAGATGAGATTTTAACAAAAGAAAACATGGGAGGCTTAAATAATGGACTGTCCACAACAGTTGTTCCATATATGCTCTTATTCTCTTGACTTAACCTGCCAGAAACTTTGCCAGAATGAAAAATTGGTAGATTGTTTTTTTCTTGTTTCTCTGCCCAACCTTTTGCCTCAAAACACGCCGAGCCCTCCTGCTGGGTTTCGGCCCTCATTTACCCGCTCTCCTGGCACATACACATCTCTTTACAAACACTTCATTAGTTTTGATGTTTGCCTCAGTGCTCTAATGTGTTTGAAAGGCTTATTTAAGGTTCGTGGCCATCTCCCCTGAGTGCTGTCACGGGCTTTCTCCATTTCCTCAAGGCTCATTACTCTTGGGACACTTCTGGCTTCATCAGTATTTGTTAACACTGTTTGACATTCTCTCTGTGTGCTTTCAAGCAGCGAGGGAGATCTATTGAGGTCATCAGACTCTTGTCAATGTGTTGTGCCATGTAATAGAAGTCTCTGTAATAAAGAGAGGGGCAGGCAGTGACATTCTGATTGTCCAGTTTATCATGAAACTAACAGGGAAGAAGTAATGAGTTATGCTGGATTGACTGAGGCCAGAGAGAGGGGATGGGATGTTGACAGAGCCTAGGAGAGTCTCTTAATTTCTACCTAAGTGGAAGGAGATCTAGTCTTAAAAGCAGGCTTACTCAGGACTTCCTGCCACCCTTCGTGAGTTGAAGTCTCAAGCAAAGACAGTTTTCAGTGTCTACCCTGCAGCTCACCAACTGTGCAGGGGGTCCTCTCAGAAACTGTTGGCTGGGACAGGCATTTCTTCATTGACTCATGACATGGGCACTGGACGATTCTGTCTCAAATATACTATTGGAGATGGAAGAGGACCCAGTGCTGAGTCAGCAGTGAGGGGTTCAATTTCTGTGTGACTCAGATAACTTTCCACTCCCCAGGGGATGCAGATTAAATCTTCTCCAGCCATTTTTTAAGGTTGGGTGACAATGCCACAAGGATATCGTGGGGAGACCTCATATTTGACTCAGTACAAAAGGATTTTCCCTATGGGAAGCATGGTCTTCAATCTTAGAATCCATGATTTACTAACGATGGATTGGGAGCCTAATTTCATATTATAAAGCACATGTAGCATCTAGAGCAAGAACCATACATGGGTGGATGGTCAGCCTTGCCCAAGCCTGAAAGAATTGGTCAGGGTTTTTCATGTCATCGTGTAGCTACAGCAAGAAGATACCTTCCTGAGAGATTTTAACATCTAATCTTGTTTTTCTTTTCCTATCTTTCAGAGATTTTTCATAAATAGCCTCCCAAGAGAATGCACCATCACTACGCAAACACTTCTAGAAACAAAGTTTTTCTACATTCAGGAACTTCTAATGGTGTGACTATACTTTAGACTTTGACATTTTAGAGAATTGTCAATGGTGAGGTTCCCACTTCCATGGTTTCACTTTTAAAATGTTTTCCTTAAATATTTTAAATTCTAATTTTTAAAGAGGATATTAGATCTTTCCTCTATGTCTATGCTAGAAAATATTTTATTTTTGTTCAGTTTAATACATGGATTTTTTAGGGCAGTGAACATTTCAAAGACTCAAATAAAGCATTAAAATATCTCACCACAATAATCCATAAATCAAAGGCACAAGCACAGGCTTACCCTCTGTTGTATATTTAACTTGAAAACTAACAGCGGAACACGGCAAATCAGCATTCCCCCCGCTTGCACCAAACCTTTGTGTGCAGAAATGGCCAATTGTCAGTCTTTTGTCCTTAATTGCATTTCTTTACCAAGAGGTGAAGTTGGCCATATGTCCCCTGAACCACTCAGAAAGAAGTAAAGGAAATTGTCCCTATTTCTTTGAGCAGATTTGCTAGGTTTCCTGGACTCCCTTTTCTTTTCCCCTTGCAAACCCCAAGTTCTTCCTCACATACCGAGTTCAGAGGGGTGCCTGCTGAGAAGTCACAGGTACCCTGTGGCTTCCACATGTTTATACCATGTGCTCCCGAACGTTTCTCTATGACCTTAAGTTATACATTCTACAATAAATAAATAAAATCTTTAAAAGTCTCCCAGCTTCAAGAAGGAGGTTCAGTTCTGAAGGAATATATATGTTGGCATCATTCTGTCTAATGTGTAGAGATAGGGAATAGCAAAAGAAAAAAATCTCAGTGTGAGAATTGGACAGTTACAGGCCCCTATTGTGTGCCTGCTGTATGCCACCTCTGGCATTAGCTAATAAGATGATAAGATCATTTTAGGATAATTAGAAAAAAGCAAGAGATACAAACTATTCTTGGAAAAGTTATTGACATAGAGGGTCTGGTAGAAGTAATGCCCTTTATAATGAACTGGTAATGTAATACCAAATCCTTCATTACAAAATCATAAGCATGTAATTCTGTAACGTAACAACACTTTAACTACTTTAAAAAGGGCATTACTTCTGCTGGAAGTATCAGTCCATATAATTGCAAATCAACTCTAGATAAGCCCTCATAGACTTTACCTTAATTATTGCTCCAACTGAATAAACTAGCTAAGAAATATAAAATATTTATGATCCTTATGTGTCCCTTTATTGGATGGAAGCGGTACACGTATTTACTGTCTGGTTGAAACAAAGGAGGGACTCACATAAAAGTTCAGCACATGATGTAGTGTATTACCAGTCACAGGGTTGCATGGTGTGGGCTGTTGTGTGAGGTTGGACAGAGACAGAGATCTGCCCGGCGGGGCCCAGTGGGTACAGGGAGGTCCACGGGCAAAAGAACAGCCCGAGGCAGGACTTAACGTGGGAAAAGCAGCCGAACACATGGCTCCTTTCCCAGTGATGTTAGGAGGATGGGCTTGCTACTAAATCAGTTACCGTGGGGACAGTGGGGAGTCCCTTCGGAGATTGAAATGGACTTTTCTTTGCGGGAGCATCGATTTTTCAGGAGCCAAAGCTCCTGGGTGTCAGCTGACACCACCAGAGGGGCGGGAAGCATCACCAGACAGAAAGAGCCAGTGGTGGCTTTCTGTAGTCCCCGCTTCCATGCACGTCCTTTTCAAAATGAATTTCATGTTCAAGTAATTTGACTTAGATTTTTTTGTCACTGGTAATGAAATTAAGATCGGGCAGCATACCCTGTGAAAATGAAATGAGCAGAAAGGGATGGGAGGGCAGGGCCCCTGCAGCAGCAGGCGGAGGAAATTACTGAGGAGGACTACCCCGACTTCCTCACGTTCATAGACAAGGAAGTCATTTTTACTCACTCGTGGAATCTGGTCCTTTACCTCCATTAATGAGACACCCAGCAGAGTTTGAGATGTCCAGGGAAAAGATAAAGCAAGAGAAGGCCATTATTTATTATTTATTGTGTCGTTATGAATAACACCCAAGGCCAGTATTGTTTCACTTTTTTATTTAAAAATATTAGAGTTTTGCAGACACCGGGAAGAAAGGCACTTTTTAATAATGAAGCCTCGTATTTGTCTTACATTAGCTGTAATATGATTTATTTTATTAGGCATTTCGTGAACTAACTGCTGCTTTCAGAATAAATGATGCCACCCTGTCTATGTCCCTCCTCTCTGCTGTCCCTTTCTTAACCAGCCAGTCTTCCTCTTCTCTCTCTTTCCTCCTTCTCAGAGAGAGATTGAGCATTACTCTAACGAACACGAACTGGGCAGATGACTGAGAGGAAGCCGGTATTTTCCTACGGGAGTGTTACTCCCTTTCTGTTGGGTATCTACTAACTGGCACACTTCTGCTCTTCCTGCCACGTGCACACCCACAGCAAGCGGTGGTTTGCTTGGCGTCATGTCTTAAATGAAAGTACACTGTGCTGAGAAACTCTGGTTTCTGAAAGTCCTATCTTACTTTAACAAATGTTGATGTAATGCGTGGAGGGGAGGGAAAGCTGAGCTTAGAATGAGGATGATTCTTTATCATCCCCAACAGGTCCTGTGCTCTGAGTAGGCAGTAATGAAAGAAGAGCCTCAGGACTCATAAAAAAATGTGAACGAGCTGTTTAGTGACAACTCATTGGAACTGTGCTGGGATTAACCCCAGAATGCCCTTGTAGGTTTCTTGTTCGAGAACTTTGGAAATTACTCAGGTCGGGTGGAGATTGGAAGAAAAATATTAGTGTCCCTTTCAAGGGGCAAGTGTTCCCTCGAATATCCTTACACACATAGAGCAGGTTTGAAGGGAGCTACTGACTAGTAAAACATGCGCAGACTGGATTTCTAGAAAAGGCTTGACTGGGAGGATTTGAACCAAGAGTCCGAAGGCAAGCTGACATAAGAGAGATGACTCCGTGTGAAAGACTATTATAGATGAAGGAGAGACTGGCAGAGTCTAAAGGGCTAGAGCTCAAGAAAGGTTACCCACATGAAAGAACAGGGCCAGCTGGCATTCTCTGCGTTATTCCTTTGGCTGTCCCACGTGACACAAATGAGCTCTTCGCCCTTTCGAGAGAGGCACTTGTTGAATGTGAATATATCTGCATTCACGATGGAGAAAGGACTTAGAAGGTGCACGTACCAAGCATATGGAGAACCTTGTAGTTAACTAGTAGCCCGTGAACGGTAGGGATGAGACGACTACTAGTGTATGAATTTGTGGAAATCAGTTAACCTCCTGATGCCTCAAGTGCCTGATCTGTGAAATGACTTTGACAACAGGAATTTGGGCCGAGGGCTCTTCCAATGCTCTCCACCTTCACTCCAGTCCCAACTTGAACGTCTTGGCTCCTCATGTTAATAGCAATGGACTTTGTTTTGCCGTGATTAGGAGCTGCTTGCATCTTGCACTATGAGGAGCTGGAAAATGGATGAAAAATATGTGGAAGTCATTTTATAGAAGCCTAGATAATACAGATATGACTCCCCAAATTAACTTTGGTCTTCACTTGTCAAGTAATTCCAACAGAAAAAGGGAAAATTCCAAAGGTGGATGGCGTGTCAGAGAACAGAGAGAACGCAGCCAACTGAAACTCTGGAGGCAGAGGTGTATTTGGCAAGGACATTTGGGTCAGGGAGGTTGGGTTTCGGGGATACTTTGGGACAGTATATAACAGTCTGAGAGGAAGGAAGTCAAGGGAGGACGTGGTAGGTGTTTTCGAATACTCCAAGGGCTGCCCCGCGGGAAAAGAGGCTGAATTTGCCCTTTGTGACCCGAGGTTACAGTTAGCACCAGCGGGTCCAGCCTGGCTTGGATATCAGAAAGCATTTTCAGAACTGCTCAGCGTGGACGAGGCACCCCCGAACTGCTCAGCGTGGACGAGGCCCCCCCGAACTGCTCAGCGTGGACGAGGCCCCCCAAGAGGCGTGAACTCTCACAGCGGAGGCATGTAAAACGGTGGTGAAAGCCACACTCAGTGCAGTCGTTCCGAAGTGGGTTTTAGCATTGGACATAGTCAGGGGGAGAATAAGTAACGAGAAACTAGAGGTTAAGAGCCTTAGCTTTCTCTGGTCCATCCAGATGTCCCTATCTCTAGCCTGCGTGCCTATGGATTAATATGGTAATCAGGTTGTTATTAAAGCCGATTTTAGCCCACAGTCTCTTTACAAAATACTTATGTAGCATATACTCTGCTCTACCTACTGTGATGTTTCTCTTCACATTCATTATATTCATATGACGTTACCTTGGTCCCATCTCTTTGGGGTATGTTGGAATTTATCAGTGAGCAAAGTGAGGCTTTGTGACTTTGTGTGTCCGGTGCGGGATGGAGCAGAAATTGCATTTTAGACAATTTTGACCTCAGAGACCCTCAGTCACATACGGCATACAGTTCCTTTTTATGCCTGGAAATCACAGGGTGCTCTTGAAGACAGGGTGAAACATATGCCCCCAGTAAAAGAATAATACCTGCAACGGGGTTGTGAGCAGAACACTCAAAGGAAACCTTTGAGATTGCCAGGTTCGCAACCTGCCCCTGTGATTCCAGCTGGCTTCTGTGTTTACGAGCAAAATTAATTCTAGGGGCAGGGACGAGGGGCAAAGGTGATGAGGCAAAAGAAAATCAGAGAAAATTTCGTTTTTCAAATGGAATGATGTTTATCCTATGAATGTCCTGGACTCCCTGCCCACGTGTCATGCAACTCCGCTCTCAGTGCCATACAGAGCTTTCTCCAAATGAGCTGCATGGGCAGAAATGGGATGAACGTGCGAAGCAACCCAGAAGCTACAAGCACAGTCAGGGTGACCTGTTGCGGAGCAGGGAGCAGTGCCCTCGGGGCTGAAAATTTTAATTTTCCGTGTGTCGTCATCAAAGGAAGGCCGAGCGGCCCTCTGCAATAACGAGCAGCTCTGTTTACTTCCTTATTCCTTCTTCTGGGATAAAAAAAAAAAAGGAAAAGGAAAATAAAATCATGTTTTCTTTTTTTCCATTTCAAGCCAACAGAATTCTTCTAAATTAAAACAGGATCTGGGTAAGTAAAGGTCAGTCCAGCCTTGACACTTCCCTCATTAATAATAAATCCGCATCCGGCTGTCTTTGCTTCCAGTGCTTTTACCAAAGCAAGATGCTTGAAGATGCCATCCGTATGGGCTAGTGGAACGTAGAATATACATCCAGAATTCTCAATGGCAGAGGCAGGAGGCGATTATTATTTAAGTCAGTATATTCCTTTTGTATGCGTAGCAACACTCTAAGTATGATCACCTCATTTAATGCCATACTGTGAACTCTAGGAATAATGAATTGTTTCTGCAGAAAACAATGAGGCAGTTGTATTGGACAATTCTGCTTACACAGAAACTTTGGTGCCTCTAGATATGGAAGTGTTGAGTTACATAGCCTCTACTACATGCTATAGTACTTCCCTCTTTAACTAGGTCTTGGTCTGTGTTGGTACCCTCTTTGTGTCCCCAAATATATCGACTCTCTAGACGGGTTGGATAGGCTGTTAGTATATATTGTATGAAGTGAAAGGGAAGAACGTCAGTAATAGAACAATTAGGGACCAATCAAAGGGAGCAGAAGAAACGTAACATGGCGCATGCATCGGACGTAGTATAGGGGTTTGGCCTGTCAGGAATCTGCTGGGGACTGATTAAATGTTTAATAATTAGCAGAATTTGACAACTGATTGGATAAAGGAGAGGTTAATTCTGAACCTTACCTGAAGGTTGATGATAAATTAATTGATGTAGAATGCAGTCAGCACAGTTAAATATTTAGGGAGATTTGGGGTGAGTACATCCATAAACTTAAAAGATGTAAGAGATTGTTTTAGAGCCACCATTTAAATACATTTTTAAAATAAAAACTTTTGAGATAATTATAGCTTCACAGCAGCTGTAAGAAATCATAATAAGCTCGCATAGACCCTTTTTGAAAGGTAGTGTCTTGTGAAACTGTAGAGATGTATCCCAAGCAGAATATTGACAATGACGCAGTTTAGGTAGGGGTTCGCCACATAACTAACCACGAGAATCCCTGACGTTGGCCTGAAACAGCCCCTCTCAACTTCCTTTGGACATTTGTGAACACGTGGACGTGTGTTTGTGGGAGGAAGGCCACAGAGGTAATATGCCATTTTCGTGACATCGTATTAAGATTAAATACTGTTAACATGACTTATCACAGTTGATGTGAACCTTGACCATCTGACTGAGATAGTGTTTATTAGATTTCTGTGCTGTAACGTTAACCTCTCTCCTCAAGGATGTCCCTTAAGGAATGGGGAGTTACGCACAACCTCATGATGGCAGAGTATCTATGTAAATTAATTAGAATTCTTCTGCATAAGAGATTAGAGATTTTTTATTTTGATGAGGTATGATGTGCCACTTTTTCCTTTTATCGATTGTGCTCTTTATGTCGAGTTTAGGAATGCTTTTGCCAGCCTAGATGCAGATTTTTCTCTTATGCTGTTTTCTAAAAGAGTTATAGCATTTCATTTTAAATTTATGATTTGAGTTATTCTGTACAAGATCTGAGCTTTACGATAGGTTTGCATTTTTAGTCTGTTGATGTCCAATTCCTTCAATACCATTTGGTGAAGAGACAATCCTTCTATTGAATTGCTTTTGTACCTTTATCCCAATCCAGTTGGGCATATTTGTGTGGGACTATATCTGGTTTCTTTATTCTATTCCATTGATCTATGTGTATATAACTCTGTCAGTGTGACACTCTCTTGCTTATTACAGTTATCTAGTAGACTTTAATATTGGGTAGAGTAATTTCTCCCTGTTCATTATTTTGTTAAGATTGTTTTAACCATCCTAAGACTTTAGAATAAGCTTGTCTATATCTACTAAAACATGCTGAAGTTTTAATAGGAGTCACATTAAGTCTAGAGATTAATTTTTAGAATTGATATGTTTACTATGTTGACTCTTTCAATTCATGAACATGATATGTCTATTTATTTATGTCTTCTTTGATACAAATAAGAAAGCATTTCTTAGAGAGTGTGTTATTTATGCCTGTTTGCAGTTCTGGGTTGGAGACCTTTGAAGAGCTCTGTCCTGGTACATCTGGGAGACAATAAGGAAACCCAGAGATGTCACCACCATATCATTCCCTACGTCCTGAGTTTCCCGGGCAGTACGCCTTCTTATTCCCACTTCTCAGATTCTTCCCATGTTTGGTGTGCTATTCTCAAAGCTTTTTAGTTGTAGGAGGAAGGGCCTAAATGGGGTAAGAATACGCTCATTCTGGGTATACAAGATGCATATGAGTGTATTATTAGCCTACACACACACGCACACACACACACACACACACACACATGCCTAATGGGCACATGCAGTAGGCACTTGCTTCTCCTGTGCTTTTATTTAGGTAGGATTTTCATCACAATCAAAGTGATTTATTTAATTAATCATGAATCTGTTGCATGATTTGGACTTTTAGTGTCCAGTTTCCTTTTAGAAAGAAGTTCAGCGCTATGTTCAAAGCCAAGGCCATTAGCAGGCCATTCTTCATACAATCACAGTTTTAAAATCAGATTACAGTCAGAATACAGGCTTGTGTATGTATAAATAAATGAATCATTTAATAATTGATATATTAGTTGTTCTTTTGGTTTCAATAAAAACAAAAAGAAAGAAAAATGAGTTTTAACCATATGTGTCTAGATCAAGAGCTCCTGTGGTCAGTTTGGGGGTGGAGTTAAGATAAGATGTGGCAGGACACTCAGGAAGGGCCAGCTAGCACATAGTGTTACTGGGATTCACACTTTGTCTGGCTTCAGGTCTGAAAAATGAGTCACTTCCGACTGTCATCTGCCCGCCCACGTGAAGGATGCCTGAACAAGTTTGTGAACGTGGCAATGTGGAGAAGACTTCTCCCCGGTCTTGCATTTTGATATCCCCATCTTCTGAGCGGTTGTTTACAGAACGTAGGGTGAGAAAAGAAATAGAGCTGATATTAAGGTTTATAATTCAGGGCATTTTGAAATAGAATACAGTGATGGCGACTGAAACTAAAATGCTAGGCCACGCCCTATTTGAAGGAAGATAGCATTCTCAGCGTGGAGTGTCCTGAATTTGAAATTCCTGCAGAACACTGTGCTAGTTGCACCTGCTCGGAGGTAGTATGAGGAACTGGGGAGTGGACACAGCTGAGCAAGAGTCATAAGCACTTGTGGCCAAGGAAGTGAAGACAATGTGTCATAGGTAAGTTCCTACTTATTCTTCAAGGCCCAACTCAGACATAACCCTGAGCACAGTGTATGGAACAACGTGGACATTTAATGATAGCAACTGCTTGACTGACTGAATAAAGGAATGAATTTCTGCAAGAACCTTAAAGAATTCCATCCCATAGTTGATGACCTTTCCAGCCTCTAAATTCCTGCAGCACTTGCCACCTGGGCCGCTCCTCAGGCACACCAATCTGTATCTCCTTCTGTTAGACTTGGTTCTTTGCATGTGCTTCGTCTTGCCAGCTGGCTTTGCAGCTGAAGACAGGGCCACACTGCAAACACCGCAATCCAAGCCTCTAGCAAATACTCGCCTGTGATCAGTGCCAAAGAAAGCTCTTCTGATTGACACAAACAGGCAGAAGCTTTCTGAATATCCGCTCATAAGTGCCTGATCTGCAAAGGGAAAGAAACAATAGTAAAAGCAACTGTATTTGAATACCTAACACGAGTTAATTGTCATGCAAATTCCTTTATCCATTAACTCAGGCAGTTCTCAGGATAGCCAAGAGAAGTTGGCATTATATTCCTCTTTGGACAGATGGGGAAACTGAAGCCCAGAGGTGTTCTGTAAACACCTTAAAGCTACAAAGCTAGACGAGGAGGGGGCTGACCCCACAGTCTGTGTAAAACCTATAAACCAGTGCTTTCTTAAATGGGAACCCACCTGCTGCTGCTTAGCTACTTTTTCCCTGTAGGACACACAACTCTTCTCCTCATTTAAATAGAGCCTGGAGTCCAGAGACAATATAACCAGCCACCTGCACTGCATTCCAGGCAGTGTGAAGGCCTCCAGGTGACAGCACTGAGCAAGCCCCAGGCCCAGCAGGCTGGCCTTCCACTAGGAAAAGCCATGTGTTGTACTTACTTACAGAATACAAACAAGTCTAGGACACATGGAGTTATAGCTCATGATTCTCAAACTGGATGGTCTTCTCCAGAGTTACCCAACCGTTACCATCTCAGACTCATTGGGACAGATGTTAGATTGGAGAATTATGGGCTCCCTGATTTAGCTCCCATGAACTGAGTGTGGGATGGGACCTGGAAACGTGCACTTGTCAGATAAGTCCAGGTGAATCTGGTGATTAACCACCCTTGGATGCTGTTGATTTAAGTCACGTGCGGATCACCCCAGCCTGACCGAGTCGGCTTGAAGAAGGCCCTTCAGCGAATAGCACTGTCTGGGAGAGCGGGGGTGGGAGTTCTCCCTCGGCTCCATTTTGGGCTCAGCTGCTAACTTATCGTGGGCTTCAGACAAGTTACTCACCGCTTTGTTTCTTCATTGGAAAAGGTAAGAGTGATGAGTTTTCTAGCTCTAATATCCTGCGACAGGAGAAGGCGGTTTGAAATGGAAAGATAGAACTGTCATGACCGAGGTTATGCCCTGCTCCACCCCCATTTCTGTCTCTTTTGCCATTCCGAAAGGAGTGTTCACAGCCACCCCCAATCTCCCTCTGCTTTTGAGGTTGCCTTAGACAAGGAAGGGGCACAATCAAAACATGCAGAAATGTCTATGTTTGTGTCACAAGTGACAGGCACTTGTTTGGAGAGGGGAAAACAGGGACTGGGTTTAGAGGAAGAAAACAGATAAATGCTTGAGGAGCTGGGACAAGTCTGCTGTGGAAGTAGCGAAGGCACCTTTACTCTGAAACAACCATGTTGAAAAATCTTAGGTTTTGGGAGGGCTCTTTGGCATATTTGCTGTTGGTAATCTTCAGTGTCTTTTCTAAGAGAATTACAGCTGTGTAACACATAGCAAAAGCAGCCTGGGTGGGGGTGTCGGAGTATAAAATGGGAGTTTTTAAGTAGAAAACTTGAGAATAAATGGAGTTTTTCTTTCCAGCTGAGTATTCAGTGAGAGTTAAGAGTATTCGTGGTAGGGCCAGCAGTGTTATTTCCTCAAACAAGTGTCTCCCCAAATCTGGTTCATGGGCCATTAGCCTAATTCTCTGCAAATACTCCTAGAAAAAGTTTCTGTTTGTATTTTGGCATTAGAAATTTAGAGGATAAATATATGAAGCTCCACAGTGCACATTAAGATAGTAAATATGCTCGTAAGTCAGGCAGTTAAAGCAAAATTAATGCTTGGTGAACTTAATTATAAAAAAGCACCCTCTGAGAAGAAAAGCCTTTATCAAGTACCTGCACAACCAGTCTTCTAAACAGGCCGCCACTTAGGCTTGCTGAAGCTGTAGACTGCCCAATGGGAAAACGTTCAGTGTTACCTTTGACCTTCTTGTCACAGATGTGTGCTGCTTTTAAACCATTGTTTTTTGGCTGATGACAAAAAGGAAGGACACGTTTTTTTCCATAAGTCAGAGTATTTACCTTGTAGGGTAGTGGCAGGGTGAAGGGAATACTACTTTAACTAGAGTCCATCAGAGGCGGGGGTGATGCCTGTTTTACGGGTATTTATCTGAAGGTGCTAAACTGAATTGTATTCTGTCAGCATTTTAAAAAGGCATGTGGCTGTTTCAGTGGACATTTAAGTCAGGTACTCTTGGCTATTCCTTATTTTCAGCTAGAGATACTTTTTTATTAACAATTTCATTTTTTTAAAAAATCAGCAAATGACTGTCCTCTGTGACTTGGGCCAGTGAGTATCCGAACATTCAGCATTGCTGTTGCTGCGGGAGAGTGGGGTTCAGGGAGTCAGGTAGCCTCGTGAGCCTCCTTGCCCGTGAGGATTTGTAGCTTGTGATACGGGAACGATGGAGGGGCGGGCAGAGTCTCTAGGCTCTAGCACTGGCTCTGCAACCCACACGAGGCTGGGTACGTACGTGTGGTGTGGCCTGGCCCAGTTCCTCCGTGTGGGAAATAGCTGTCCTCCCGTCTGCTTTGTGGAGATCAAATGCACTAAGGTGTGCATGGAAGAACGGTAGACCAAACGTACCATGGACTCCATTACCAGGTGTCTGCTAGCTGGAGCCGGGGCCTGCACCACGTTTCTGGTTTGCCGACTGCATCCCGTTAAAGTCCCCTGACAGGGCACAGTCACGGGAGACTAGCAAGCTGGAGACGGTAGAGGCGTGTTTGCTCTGTGTGTCTCCTGTGACTATTTCGCTTCTTTTCGACTTCCTCTCCTGTTAGCGGCACCCCAGCAAAGCTGCTTCACCCCAGCAGTGCAGGATATTCCAGTTCCAGCAGCTGTTTTCCCAGCTGCCTTCAGAACCGCCTTCCTGGGGCCCCTCCGACACCAGCCTGCCAGCACCACGTCTGCAGAGTTCTAGATCTCAGCCCAACGGGGCAAATCGTCTTGGCTTAGAGACACCAACCGCACCACCAAGCAGTAGCCCTTTATTCTCACAGGTCTGAATTTTGTCTCTGGGGGGCTCGGAGCCCCCACATTTATATACTTCCAGCCTTTTCCCATTGTTTCTCAATTTAGGGGGGGTAGCTGCTTTCTGTAGGATCTCAGATCTTATTACCATCATGATCCATTAATGTTCTCTTGATACCTTTTCAGCTCTTCAGTACCTAAGTGATAATAATACTTGTAATTAATAGCACTTCCATCTAAACAGCATGTATTTTCTGTTTCTTGGACTCTTACTAATAGAGTAAATTTGTGAACCAGTACTGGTCCCCCCCCCATATTCACATTTGCTTTGCATATTTAAATATATATTATAGGTATAGTCTTCATTCCTCAGAAAAGTATAGTGTCTTATTTATTCATTACTCATTGTAAACATCTTACTCTCTTGGTCTAACTTAATGGCTCCACGTCTGCTAGAAACATGAATCCAATAAATACTTTTAAAACCACTGAGAATTTAAGTGTAACTGCTGTATAAACAGACAAACTCTCTTGGCTTCAAAATTGAAAAGTAATAATTAGGAGTCATGATTGTGCGACCTGGAAAGTGTATTCTCTAAGGGGTATCAAATCTAGAAATAGTAAAGATTAAAACTACATCAGTTAAATAGTATTTATAATAGTTTATTGTACATAGAGGGGTAATTTGTGAACTGGAAGTCTTCAAATCCAAAACTGATAATGAAACTAGGAGGCCTGATAGTACAGGATGGCTGTGCTTATAGGTGAAAATGAAGAATTTCTTTCACCTTTACAATGATTGGTTATTGCAGTGGGGGTTTCTAGATGGCAGAGAACTGGTTAAAAATGATTTATCTTTTACCATTTTAGGAAGGTGCTTTAAATTTCATTGGCTATTGTCAGAGATGTTTACAAGAAATAACCCAAGTTGCACTTACGTTCATGAGATAAAGCTACATCTAGTTTTGCTAATGTGGCTTAAGTGGTTTTGTCTGCTCAGGGAATTTTCAAGTTTGGTTTTCATTGTGTATTTTTACTTTAACAAGAGGTAGGTCTTTTACCAGTTACAGCTGTTATTATTGGAAATAGGTTTGGAATTTCTGGATTTTGTGTGTGTGTGTGTGTGTGTGTGTGTGTGTGTGTGTGTGTGTGTGTCTGGCTCCTTGTTAAACTTTTTGTTTTTCTATTTGATGCCCCCAATCTGTAAATGGTCACTATTTTTTTTTAAGATAAACACTGCCTCTGAGCAGGACATGTAAAGCTGTCCTGTAAATCAGATTTGGTCCCCTGAGCATCAATTTGCAGCTTTTATTTTAAGAGAATTCAAAACCCTGACTGACAGCCGGGTCTGAATGCATACTATCACTTGGTAATTGTGGTTACAGCAAAAGAGGAAGAAAAAAAAGCCTCTAATCAAGAGGAAAGACTTAGTTATTAATAGAAGCAATTGATCATGTAATCATGATTTCAAAAAGATATATTTCTGAATAAGTGCTCTCTATTTCTGTAACAATTTTGTAAAGTAAAACGTTGCAGGAGTCCCTGTTGAGAAATTTTAGGAATTGAGAATTAGAAGGATACTCTTAATACTACTTTACAATCACTTAAATATGATTACCATTTCCTTCCAAATAGAGACCTAACATCAAGTTTTAGAAAAATGGATGGCATGGAAGTTACTTGTAAGAAGTTACTGCTGTTCTCTAGGACATGGTTGACAAGTTTAAGTTGATGAGAGGCACACACAGAATGGCCTTTTTATTTTTTAATTTTTTTTTATTTTTTTTAATTCATTTTTATTGTTAGACTTATTGGGGTGACATCTGTTAGCAAGGATTACATAGGTTTCAGGCATACAATTGTACAGTGCATTGTCAACTTGATGTATAATAAGTTCACCTTTTTAGTAACATGCCTTCAGGACTTTTTATTTTTAGGTGAGGGAACGTTGGTGAATATGGATCAAGGCATATTTCTGCATGTGATGGCAGATGGCAACTATAGTATTTATATTCCCGTTTGAGATCTAAATTAATTGCAACAACTCATTACGTCAACAAGTCAGTCATTTGAGTTTCTATTGTTGCTAATTGCTTGTGAGCCATCAAACACATTCCATTCTTCCCTTCCGTCTGCTGTTGCTCAAGTGCTTCCATTTGCCTGGATGTCTTCCCCTTTTACCCTGGGTCCACCTGTCAGTTCCTTAATTATTTCAAGGGCACAGCTTCTATCTACCTTCTTAATAACTTTTTCATCCCCCTTTAATAGAAAAAATTGTTTTTCTTCCCTTCACAGTACATGACTTGTGTGGTTGATTTCCATGGCTCCATTTTTACTTAAGACTTCAGTAACTGTAGTTCTTTTCAATGTTACATCCTCAGTCTTTTACCATTCCCTTTAGATCAGGGGTTCTCAACTCTTCTAATGCTGCGACCCTTTAATACAGCTCCTCATGTTGTGGTGACCCCCAACCATAAAATTATTGGTAGCTGCTCTCCACACATGTGTGACTGGTCCGCATAAGTACATCATGGCACCAACCCCATCACATACACCTGTATTTGTACTGGGGTGTATGTGATGGGGTTGGTGCAATCATGTCATCACACCGGGTACTTGTAAGGGGGGAGGGTGTATCTGCATGTGGCTGACCCGCCTGGAGATGGATAGAGGAGCGGTGTCTCGGTTTCTGAGATTATTGGAAATATGTGTTTTCTGATGGTCTTAGGCGACCCCTGTAAAAGGGTCATTCAATCCCCAAAGGGGTCGCAACCCACAGGTTGAGAACCACTGCGTTTAGACACTCATTATGAGTAAGTTCATAAACACTTGTCATTTTAATCATAACCCATAGCTAGAAAATCCCAAAACTTAAAAACTGGTACTACTCCCTTTGAACTACAGACTGTATTAAATAAAATATGTGTATTAAGTGAAAAAATGGCTCTGTGTATTAAATGAAATAATATGTGCTATGTCCACAAAGTAGGTGCTCAGAAATTTATTAAGAGTGATAGTGATGGCCATGATGACCACAACTATGATGACGATAGTGATAATGCCAGTGATGGTGGTGGTGATGTTACTGAAAAGTTCCATAGGGATACTGCTCCTGGCCTGCCATCTGTCTCCTCAAATTTAGCACAGATCTGTGACCAAATTCTGCACTCTTCTTTGGCCTTCTTTCCTTTGAACTCCTCTTGCAAATATAACCAATGCTACATACACCTTTCGTAATTATTGTTCTGTACTCAAGATGAGGAATATCAGTAAATCTTTGCTATTTATAATATGTTCTAGCTTTAAGTTTTAATTAGTTAAACTATCTAAAGCATCTATTGTAGAGCCTGGCAGATAGTAAATGCTATATATGTGTTAGCTGCTATTAATATTACTATTTAAAGTATTATTAAGCATCTACTTTATGCAAGCAAGTATTATAAAGCATCTACTTTATACTACAGGGTAGATCTTCCTTGGTCCCTGTAAGTGTTCTGCATAATATCTCTAGGCCTCAATTGTTTCTAATGTGACCAGGTTTTCTAACTTTCACTAGCATTTTAGGCATGTATTCTAGGATCTCTTTCTTAGAAGGTAAGGCCTAGAACTGGTCATATTAGTATTATCTAAACAATATGTGTAACAACATAGCCTTTACTTCCCTGAACCAAAAATGTTACCTTAGACTCATTTAAATCTTCAAGGCTCCCTCACTTGACAGTTAACTATACCATGGAGCCACCTCCACATGAACTGTCCCTTGGCATTCCAGCAAGGCTTATGGTCTCCATTCTGTCTTCCTGTTCTGATTAAATTTGTTCTACCTGTAAATTTTTCAAAAACTAATGAATTTTAACTTTTTAGTTCATTTTTCTTCCTAGTCAGTGGACATCTGGACACTCTTACTGTAACTATGACAACAACTTTCCCTTTTGACCATGATTTTAATCTTCTCCCAACTATCTGAATTCCAGCTTCTATGGGCCAACTTCATTTCATAAAGAATCACATCCTTTCCTAATAGGATTATCACTGAAAAGTAGGGAGCTGTGTGTGGAGCCCTTGCTTTTGAGCAAGACTTAAATACTGATTAGCCAGGCACTGAACATTTCATATAGGTTATTGCATTTCATCTTCACAACAGCCTGTGCAGTTGACAGTAAAATCCAAATTTGACAGAGACAGAGATAATAGTTGAACTACCCAAGGCCACACAGCTAGAGGTAAATCCAGGATTCAGATACAAGAAAGCTAATTCCGAGCACTGCTCTCTGATCCTGTCCCTTAATTAAAGCATTCATTAACACACGTAACTATATTCAAATTAACCTCTAATTATGTTCTCCATTTGTTAACACAAGCTTAATTTTCCAGTGTTAGTTTAAAAGTATTGTGAGACCTGGAACAGTTCATATGCTCCCTGCGTATTCCCCCAGGATCTAGCACAAAACAAATCCTATTAATAGATCTGCTCTCAGTTTCCATTAAATGAGCAATATTGAACAGAAGTAAACATTTGGGGAATTAGAGAAAATGTAGACCAGTGAGGTCACCCTATAGTGACTCAAATAATAGAATCAATCAGGAGAGAAGTCAGTAAGGATTTAAAGTCCTGATCCTAAGCACAAGAGCACATGTGTCTCTAATGATTTATGTGTGAAATACCTGTGGTTTAACAGAGGCCACTCACGGAAAGTTAAACAGCCATTAAGGATAAATAATGTGTATTCTATATTTAATTCATGAGGATGCAAACCCTAGAAATTTGCACAAAAAAGGTCAAAATCTACATTGTCAGAATAGTTTCTTTGAGCTCCAAATAGGGAAGAAATAATGTTGGAAGGAGCACACATTTCACCATCTCATTAATAAATAAATCACCAGTGGTTACGTATTTTAGAATAGCCATAATCCTAGAGCTCACACTAGCTGGTTTTTCCTTGTGCTCTCCACTCAGCATCTAAGCTGTTACAATGATTGTGCACTTAATTGCTTAATAAGCAATTGTATAGATTTTTGCGTACTTCTGAAAGGTGGTGATCAGAGGTATGTTTTCCATAAAACTGACTGCCATGGTATGTTTAGTGGAGAAGTGAACCTTACCACCTTGACGACAGACTGTGAAACCAAAACCAAGGGATATAAATGTCTTTGAGAGAAAAATCTATGCACTCTTGGACAGCATAATTATTACACTGTCAAATTAGGGGCTGTTTCAGAAGTATCACTTAATACTTCATGCATCTGTTGCTTTTACCACCAAATATCATTTGATGATATTAGTTAACAATTAGAAACTGTAATAATTAAAAAATGGCCAATTTAAGTAATTCGTCAGATGCCACAGCCAAACAGATCATCATTATTGAAGCAGTTGTATTTGTCACAAATTAAGGCATTAGGGAGAAAAGAGATTTTAGTAGGCTTTATTTAGGCATGGTAAGGTGTGCAGACTAGATGATCGCCGTTCTAAAGACAGTTTACTACCCACAGTTTCAGGAAAGAGAATGTGTCATGATGTGGGGGTGAATGGGAAGCCTCCACAGCATCCCAGATTGCAGAGTGGGCAGGGCACTGTGGACAAAAGGCTTCACTGTGGTTTCTTTGGGAAGGAATGGCTAGTCTGACTGTGGAACTCCCTAAGTGAGGAGGTGGCCCTAGTTGTCTGATACCTGACCAGGGTTATTAGGGCTGGTGTGGTGACTCCGTGTGAGAGCCGTATGGAGGAGGTGGGGAGAGGGTATGAATTGGTATGTTTGCATTTGAAAAGCACACTCCAGGGTAAAGCATTTACTATCTGCAGGGATTTTGCAAAACATAGCTCTGTGAGGAATGATTTGAGCAAGGCCCAGATGTCAGAGTCTCAGACAGTAGAAAATAAAAGACATGGTTAATACAGTGACATTTATTCAGACTTAAAAGTCAGAAAACCAAAAGCACACTGGAGATGTTTAAGATAGCATTGCAATTTTTTAAAGAGAGAATTTCCTTCTCGACAATACTCCAATTTGCTTTGTGATAGACTATTGACACCTTTGAGGTATGATACACATGTGGCACATAATTAAATGTAAAATTTAATTTTGACATGTATGCACCTATGAAACATGAATTTATTTGCCATCAATGCATTTTATTTGAAGTGCCAGTTCAATCTTTTGCCCAATTTTTATTGATTACTTATTGAGTTTCGAGAGTTATTTCATTATATATTCTAGATACGTCCTTTCGTATGTGTGTGATTTGCAGACATTTTCTTGCGGCCTTTAGAATACTTTTTCATTCTCAATGTAGTTAGAGGAACAGAAGTTCTATACTTTAATGAAGTAAATTTATTATAACTTTCATATTATAGACCAAAAATCAGAATCATATCTAAAATTTTCAGTACCTAATCTATAATTTTCTGCTGAATTTTTCTTTAGAACATAAAATTTGGGGGTTTGCATTTAGAGCTATAATCTATTTTGAGTTATGTTTTTATAAAAGTTGTAAGGCATACACTTTTTTCATATAAGTATCTAATTTCTCTAGCACTATAAGAAAAACTATCCTTTTTTCCATTTAATTTCCTTTTAAAACTTAATTTATTGAAGACAGATAATAAGTCCATTGCTGAACTCTTTTATTCCTTCGATCTACTTGTCTATGTTTTAGTTCTACATTTTTTTATTACTATAGCTTTAAAACAAAATTTAAAGTCAAG
Source organism: Lyroderma lyra (assembly GCA_004026885.1). Lineage (NCBI taxonomy): Eukaryota > Metazoa > Chordata > Mammalia > Chiroptera > Megadermatidae > Lyroderma > Lyroderma lyra. The sequence goes on along the minus strand of PVJL010000163.1, from coordinate 113,653 downwards.
CAAGGTAAGTCTTAGAACTGTGCAGTTCATTTTTCAAGGTTGTTTTGGCTTTTCTAGGTTTGTTTGCATTTCTAGACTTTTAGAAACTTCCTGTCAGTTTTTAAAAGAAAAATGCATGAATCTTGATTACAGTGGTATTGTATCTATAACCCTACTTGAGAAGAATTGACATTGTATCAATAACATTGTCATGATCAGTGGGTGTCATGTAAGTGTTTAGGGCTTCTCAGCAGGCTATTACAGATTTTACTCCACAGGTCTTGGATATCCTTCACCATATTACTCCTTAATTTTATATTATGCTATAATAAATGATACTCATTTTAATTTCTGCTAAGATGTATATATAGAAACAAATTTTTGTATGTTTATCTCATATCTTGCATGTTGGTTAAGCTTATTTTAGGAACTTTTCTGGTAGATCTCGTAGAGTTTTTTATATAAACTTTCAACTCATTTGCAAATGAAGACCCTTTTTAGTATTTCCAATCTAGATGCCTTACAATAATTGTTTTTCTTCACTCCCTCACCCCCAGGACAAAACCTCCAGTTTATCAGAGTGGTGAATGTTAGTCTAAGGACTCTAAGGACTAGCACAGTTCGCATGTTACTTGTGTATCATACCTAGAATCTAGCACAAAATAAATAGCTCTGGGAAGTCATTCAGGAAATTTGCCCAAGGTACCATGAGTGACACTAGTGATAAAAAACCAAATATCTGAATCTAAAATTTTAAGCTCTTTGCACTTAACCACCCTATACTGAAACCTAAGTTAACCAGCATATAAGTATTTAGAGACTGACTTCATGGAAATGGCTTTGGGCTTGAAGTTAGGCAGCTAGTGTTAGTGTTCATGTATTTTATGTGTAGCCCAAGACAATGTGCAGCCCGGGGGAGCCAAAAGTTTGGACAGCACTGAGGTAGAACAAAGAGGGGGAAAGGGTTAGTCTTACCAAGGGTCTATCCACTAATGAGGGTACTACAAAGCAAAGATTACCTGTTAGAGGAACTCTCTGTTGGATGAAATTGGTAGACCATTGGGCCATCACTTTGCTCAGTCATTGGCTAGGGACACCCAAGTAAGGCCTGCCTTTAGCTACTGCTGCTTGTTCAGGAATTGGCTAAAATCACCTTACAAATAGCATGACTTCAGCTCAAAAACTAAAATCAATCCTCTAGTTCACATCTAGAGATTCCAGGTACTACACTTCCTGCAGCTGTCTGACTTGTCCCCTGCTTGAAGAGGAGTTCGAACGGTGTGTCTCCATGTCACCCACAGATGTGTTGTGATGCCAGCGTATACCGGAGTGGTGTTCTGTGTAGGATTACAAATTGGCATGAGCCTGGTGTGTATTATTATACCTGCAGGAAAAGTATAAATCACAGTAACTTTGCATAATTACATGGACCGTCAGTACATTGATGTTCCTGTGTGTGTGTGTGTGTGTGTGTGTGTGTGTGTGTGTGTGTGTTTTAAAAGTCTTAGTTCAAACCAGCACTAAGTGACATCCCACTACAGTAACACTGAGTTTAGGGGTTACTCTCTGCAGCAGATGAACAAGTATACTGTTCTGAGAAACAAGAAATCTAAAGATTCTCAGGGAAAGGGACACTGTGTGTATGTGTCTGAGCAGGCACAGCAGCACCTGGCAAGTGGCCTCCAAGGTGAGTAACCATGACATTTTCCACAGTGAAATATCCTATCATACCAAAAACCAGAGGCCCAGAGTGTGTGGGCCAGAAGCGGGGGTCTGCGGAGGCTGGGGCCCCCCAGCCACAGAGCATCTCCAGTGCAGCGATGTGAGGGTGGTTTGCAAAAAGATTGGCTCCTTTGAAATTTTTCTGTGACTGGCGTGTGAGCCTTGCTCCTTCCCTAAAGTTTGAGAGTGGGGCAGAAAACTATCTCGGCCACTGCAGAGAGCCCAGAGCCCCCCTAGTCTGGCCCTAGGAGGACGGGCCTGACTTCCAGACAGTGGTGCACATTCCTAGATTGTGGCTGCTGCTGTTAGCTGACTTGTACTCCCCTTGACCCTCATCCTGTCAGTCCTTCAGAACATACAAGTAGGTTACAGGATCTTAAAACATATTAGTAAGTAACCAAGAGGAGCAAAGTCCAAATAGTGGAGATTCGCCTGGGGTAGAAGGCACCCACAAGAGCGGAAAATCTAATTTTCCATAATGGAAAGGTACTGTGACATCATTCACTTTGTTCCAGAATTTCTCACCACATTTAAATGGAAGTGAAAGTGAGCTGAGTGGCTGTATAATGTAATAGAATGAACACTGGAGAGGCATAGGGCGGTTTAACTCTAATTCTTATTCTGCCTCTTGTGATCTTGGTTAATCCTCTTCTCACTTGATTTCTTAAGGAACTATGTGGTTGAACATTTAAACGAGTGTTTGGTTTATTATTTAAAATTTTATAGTAGTTATCTTGGTGAGACATTTGGAAGGGGGCCCAAGAAGGCTTGGAGGGCTTGATAATGTTTATTTTCATTGATAATGAATTTCAGGTACATGGGTGTCTTCACTCTGATGGAAAATACTTACTTGTTTACCTTTCTACACGTATGCTATGCTTCAAGAAAAAATAGCATTGCAAAACAAAATGTAGTAGTCACCTCAAGCCTTTATCGAATGAAAGGCCAAGGAGAAATATGTTTCTGACCTACTTGATGATCATTGAAGGTGTTACCGGTTTCCAAAGGAAATCAGAGATAGCTGTTGCAAAGAACAAAAATTCCAGTGGCCACCTCAGCATTAAATCGGAAGGGGCTATTCTTGGTAGTTAATCCTTATTTAAGTGATCTTTTAACATGGGCTTTTCTTTGAAGGCTGTCCTGAATACTTTTTTAAAAAACTGTGCTCTGAGGCATTACATATTTAATAAATTTAAATTATGGGGCATTAGATACAGCATATAGTTATTCAGACCCTAGAATCTGAGCAGCCATAGTATTGCCCTGTGGTGCTATTATTCCACAGCAGAATGAAACAGGATATTAAGCTTGTCAAGACGTAGGGAGACAAGAGCATGTGAATCAGATTGCAGTCCTCCCTGTTAAAGCAGATCACATTTATTACTTGGTGAGGTGTGTAAACATCGAATCCCTGTGTTGTTCTGTGCAACTGAAGCTAATAATAAGAAGGAAAAAATAGAAGATCACATTTAGATAAATGCACCCCTTTATTTACCATTAAACCAAACTCAATTAAAATGGAAGGTGTAGTTGAAATGCAAGTTCTAGTTCAGTGTTACGAAGAAGGAACTCACATACTTGAGACTGAACTCGGGTGACCTAGGCCATAGTTTGAAAGTAGAGAGATGGAGATCCATTCAGACAGTAGTGATCTCGAGTTCCTGCTCTTGGACAGACAGCAGACAAAAGTGTCAGAGCTAAGGAGCACACGCAGCTCACAGTCAGCGTGGAGAAAAACGAGCAAGCCATCTTCAGAACTCCGCTTCCTCAGTTTGCTGCTGTTCACCTCAGAGGACTAAGCTGCAGGATCTCTTAATAATGTGGTAATTAATATTCAGTGTATGATGTCTCATTTTATTTGATTTATACTTATTATGCCCTACTAAAATACAATAAAAAAATGTAAAAAGTCAAGAAAGCATAAATTATTAAAGCTTTTTCCCCGAAGCATGATTTTAAATAATATTCACTTAGTGCACTGTCGTCCAGGGCATTTGGAGATTACACAGTTTATTAATAAATATTTTGACTGAGGCTCCTTGTGCAAGCAGGGGTAACACAAGTTAGGTACATCTGTGAGTGTGCATGGATGGATGCACAGAGCGGGGTTTGGGTGCCTTTCATCTGCCACTAGAGGAGCTTGGTTGGTGGTAAATGTCTGAGGAGCAGTAGTGGTGAGGACCAGAAGCCTCAGCTCTCCTCAAACTCAGGCAGCCTTTGCCCAGAGTGGGTTCCTTAAAGGTAGTTAGTATCCAAGGAGAACAGGTAGTCTCAGGCCTCCGCTTCGCTTGACCTCTTAGGAGGGAATCATTATTAAGAAGTAAATTAATCCTCTAAGACCATTTGCGCTTGTCTGGATAGCCTTATTAATACTATGACTTTTATTTGGATGGTTTCTAGACCTGTGAGTGTGTGTGTGTGTGTGTGTGTGTGTGTGTAAAAACTAAGTTTCCTGTGGAGAGGGAAGTGACATGTAGAAGGCATGAGGAAGAAAATAGGTAAAGGGAGAAAGGATAGGCAGAGAATGAAGAGATTGCATCTTTTTAAAAATCATTTAAAATAAGGAGAGAAGATATGGACAGTGCTAGAGGTAGAGGTACTAGCTGCTGCAGAGATCAGATGGTAGGAAAGGAAGCGAAAGGGCAGTTGATGTCTTTCATGTAGTGGGAATTTTGAAAGTATGTAGAGGGTCAGGGGATAATGGTGATCTCATCTTATCCAAGTCTGGGCGATTCTAAAACTAAAAATGAAACTTTGGCTTCTGCACATCTTTCCTATGTCTGTGGTTTGGACTGGTGTAGAGCAGTTGACATGGTAAGGGGAAATGAATGAGATTAGCCCAGTTGTGGTTTCAGAAAATGCACAGACTTCTCAACTATGTAAGAAAGAGATCTTCCTAGCCATTATCTTAGTCTTCTACAATTCCCTTCACTTTCATGCTTAAAGACCATCACAAACAAGGTATATCCTGTGATAATGCCATTTTGGTCAAGTGAATTATTGTGCACTGATTTGTTTTATTCTTCTCCCTGCTATATCTAGACCTGAGATATGTATCTCTGAGAAGGAAAACATAGTTATAGTCTTTTCCTCATAAAACTTAAAAGAGAGGTTTATATGCAAAAAGCAGGCAGCACATGACCAAAAACTGAATTCCAGGTCCATAATCCTTGTTCAAATAAATTGGAGAAGGGTTAGTTGGAAACTGAGCCTTGAAGAGCGTGAAAAACTTTGATATGTGAGAAGAAGTGGAGGAGGAATTGGAGCCTCACTAAAATTCTGGTGTCTGAGAAGAAACCCTCTTTGTGTAGAGCCCCGCCTGCCTCAGCCAAGGCTTTTATGTCAACGTCTTCTCCTGATACCTGAGCCATCTCTCACTTCTGCATTCCTTGACAGCTCTTACATTTTTTCCTTATTGATTATGTTCTATTAGCCAAATGACATATCACTTGTGGTCATAGATCATGGTTTTCAATTGATTTTTATCCATAGAAGTGAACATGAACTCTGGTAATAGTTCACGGCAAGAGGCTTTCAGTGTGGCTTCCTAAGCCACTTGGTACTTTTCCTACTTTTCTGACCTAAATAAAATGTACTAATTGCTCTAATGATATTGGACATAACAGACACAGAAAAGATCTGTTTACAATGAAAATAGCTATGACATTTGCTGGACACGCTTCTGTAAGTCCCACTTGTAAGCCGCATTCAGAGCCTTCAGGGGAATTTGTCCAGAAGGGAGAGTGGAACGATCTGCAGCCGGAGTGGTAGAGCCCTTCTGCAGCAAAAGGTACAGAAGTTATTGTGGTTGTACGGGGCACGAGGTTGTCCTCACGGAGAGTGGGGCGCCGACGGCATCTGTAGACCTCCTTTGGAGACAATTTCAACATGGTGGTTCCACCCTGCCTGGTGCAAGTAACCTGTATGTGCAGCTCTCCAGGAGCATTCTGGGAATCTCCTCAGCCATGCTCAAATGTGACTTCCTGGTTTAAAACAAAATCTCAAACATACTCTTTAAAAATGTGCAAATCAGGCTTTGACTGTTGCTTGTCTTCAGCTATTCCATTGCCTTATCCTACATGCAACTGGAATTACCCAGTTTTTCTACTCCTTTAATTTGATTCTCTGGGAGGGCCTCTATCCAAAATTACTTTGAGATGTATAATAAAATTACACTTGTGCCTAGATACTGGGGTGATGGTTGCAATTGGAACTCATGAAAAGTCAAGTTAGTTATTTTTTATACCCCAGTTTTAAGAAACAATGGATGTATATCATCGTATAAGTTTAAGACATAAATAGCACGATGGTTTGATTTACATATGTTGTGAAAATGATGATCACAATAGGTTCAGCTAACATCCATAGTCTCATAGTTACTATGAAAAAAATTCTTGTGATGAGAGCTGTTAGGATTAACTTTTAAAAACTTCTAATACAGCAGTGTTAGCTACATTTATCACGTTGTACACTCTGTAGTACGTACGTATCTTGTAACCAGAACTTTGTACCTTTCGATTACCTTCCCCTGATTGTCCCCACCCTCTGCCTCTTGCAACCACAAGCCTAATCTTGTTTTTAGATTCAACATATAAGTGAGCTCATGCAGTATTTGTTTTTCTCTAAACTACTTTACTTAGAATAATGCCTTCAGGGTACATTCTTGCTGTTACAAATGATAGGATTTTCTCATTTTTTTATTAAATAATCCAGTGTGTCTGGAAAGTATCCAGCCATGTAATATGAAAAATAGAGGCACTTATGGCTGAATTTTTCCATACAGCCCTTATATATGTATGTATGTAAATATGTATTACATATACATATATAATATAGGTGTGCATAATAAACTCATGTATGAATGCAATGCATATACATGTGTGTATATATGTGTGTGTATATGTATACACACCACAACCTTTATTTTTCATTCATCAATCTTTGGGCACTTGGGTGTTTCCATATGTTGGCAATATAAATAATGCTGCTATGAATACAGGACTGCATGTATCTTCTAAAGTTATTGTTTTCAGATGTTTTTATATATATTCTCAGAAGTAGAACTGCTAGACCATATGGTAGTTCTATTTTTAATTTTTTGAGGATTCTCCATACTGTTTTCCATCATGCCTTTGCTGCCTGCATAACAGAATTTTTAAATTTATTCTTAGTTTGGTAGCTTAACTAGTATATGAGTTAGAATTAAGTGCTATAATGTCAACTTTTCATGGTACATTATATGTCCATTCAATATTCAGGTTCTAAAAATTAATTTTAGAGAAATACTTGATTTTCAAAATCGATTATGCTATTCTCACAGACCAAATTTTCTTAGCAGGGGATATATTTTTAAATTAACTTGTCTCTAATTTTATGAGCTCTCTGTATTTATCTGTATTTGCTCTTGTTATATTTTGACTTTTGTCCATACTAATAATTCAGTTTTTTAATGGTAACTATTTTCTTCTGTGTTCTGTTTTCTCCATTTCATTTATCAATTCTGCCATTCTATTGACCCCAGTACTGTTCCCCTTCATCACCTTCTGCTGTCACTTCCTCTTCTCTAAGCTCCTTTTTCATTAAATTGAAGTTTTTTGTTGATTAATCTATAGTGGTAAATGTTGAGGAGATCTAATTAAAACAGAATCTCTTCCCAATGCAGGAAACCTACCTACAAAGGTAGAAGAGAAAGAAAACAAATTTATTATTGAATACATATTAAACCAGAATGTGGTGCTTTTCACAGGCTTTACACTGAGGTTGCAAAGACAGAACAAATCTTATAGATACCATCTATTAAGTACATGTTCTGAAGGTAAAAATAGCTATTAATAGCTAGGCCTCAAGAGGACCTGACACCGTTTGTCATACATCGTTCATCTAGTCATTGAGATGGCCGTCTGTGTTTGCTAATTGGCTTTATGCAAAGGCAAAATAAATTTCTTATGTTTATGATAGGAAGCAAATTTGCAACTCAGGGTGGGGCATGGGCTGAATTTTAGGCTCCTACCCTCCTGCAGAAATTGAGAAAAGGGGGCACTGTTATCCTCGATGATTACATTTCAGACAGATGGTTGCACGTACGACATTCTTGATGTAAAACCTGGCAAGAGGCTTATTTAGATTTTTTAAATGTATTATATATACATTTCGAACAGGAGAAGAAATTACACATTTTCTAAAGGAAATGTGCTAAGAAAAGAAAAAGGGGAAAGTCTTTTCTTATTTTCAGGAGACAGATAAGTCTCTTATTTTAATTTGCATTTGCCTTTATATAAGCACTTGTGAGAAATGCCCGTTTTTGAGTGTCATCTAAGTCTGACCCCTTCCTTTCTTATAGTAGTTTCTTTTCCCATGTGTCCGCCTAGTTGTTTTGTCTGATTGGGTGGCTCAGTTCTTGCCCATTGACTCTCTCATAGTGACTCAGCCTCGTTACTGGTTTTTCCATGTTCTGACACTGTTCTCTGTAACCATTTCTGCAAATTCTTATTTGAAAGAGGAAAACTATATTATACCTTTGATACATCTGTAGAACAAAAGCACTAATGAGGTATTTAGAATCATGTTCCCTTCTCTGTTTATCTACTCAGATGTTAGCGGGAAGGTGGGGGAGTTGAGCTTTGGGGATCGAGGAAAGTAGAGGTGAGACTGAGCTAAAATTTAAGTTCTTATTTATGGTGTTCTGTGCCCATTTTATCTTCTCAGTTGAAAATGCCTTATTCTCTTTGGCACAGACTCTCCACGTAGGCTACTAGGGCCTTGCCTCATGCTGTAGCCAGTGGTTTTATGTGTGTGTGTTTATGTCATCATATGTTTTATGAAGGGTCAGGTACAAGTGACTTTTGGCCGTTTTTCCTTTTGGAAGAGGGATTATCTTGCTTTCACATGTCACTCAAATGCTAGGTCTCTGATGCTAAGTTTTGGCTTCAGCTTTCTCCACAGCCTGTGAGATCTATCCCTAGCTTCTGAGTGAGAAGATGGACATAGCTTCTCTCGTGTGTTTAACAGGGTAACGAGAATAGCTGTACTTCCCCTGTGTTTGCCATGGTACCCACTCCATGCTAATTGCTGTCATTAGTGCACTTTGTGCTCATAAAAACTTTATAAGGTGAATTTTTGAATTCCAATTTTACAGGAGATGTCAGTGAGGCTCAGATAAATTAGGTAACTATTATATGGTCACAAGACCGGTGCAGTCAGCATTTAAACCAGGTTTTTTCAACTGTAAAGATCCTATTCTAATCATTCTGCCTATGGCTTCCTTAGAGTTCTTGTGATGCATTATAATACAACTTATGGGATAATTAGTGTATAAATGGCAAATACCATATGATTATTATTTTATCATATTTCAGTCCTCACACTACAACCTACTTACTGTGTACTGTTTCTCCATCACAGAAACCTCTGAGACTTAGGTACAGTCTGTACTGAAGTTGATTAGGTTTCTTTGAAACTCAGGTTTACGTACTAATTTTACATTCAATAAACTTTGTAAACTCCCTTCACATACCAGGTGATAAGACTATAAACTAGAAAGACAGGGGTTCCACTCTCACATTCCCTTGGGGATGATCTATAAAGAAAAAAGTAAAAAAAATGTAAGATAAGGAATGTAAAGGATGTGCTTAAAGAAAAAGAAGACAAGGGTGTTTAAAGCAGTGATATTTGAACAGAAACTTGAACAAAGTGTGAGTAAGAGACATGCTAAGGCCTAAAGAGATAACTTTCCAGGTTAAGTAAAAGGCATATTTAGAGGTCATGAGGTAGAAAGGAATTGAAAATGTTCGAGAAATAACCACTTGAGACCATGGGTTTAGAAATGCTGTACAAATTATGACCTGGCAAAGATTATTCTTCTATCTTTTGCATTATACTTTCTCTTTATTTTGTGTTACAGAAGCAGTTGGAAAATTCTTGACCTCTCCTGTAGGTTAGGACATCTGTGACCCAGAGGTGCTAAAATATATGTGTGGATTTGATAGATTCTAGGCATGGGTCGATTATTGTTTCCCTGATAAAGCAAAGAAAAGCTAACAGCTGTTTTGCGCAGGTTAGTTTTAAACACTGAGATACATTTTTTTCTGTAGGAAGTCGCAAAGGTCAAACATGTGGTCTTATTCAAAGCCATTTTTCTTGTCTAACCACTCAAAGTGTAAATGTTTATATGTTCGAGAAAATGTGTTCATTTCATGCTAAAATATGGTGTCAGTTAGCCTTACCTACATGCACTTTTACGAAACAGTAAATGCCTGCTGGAGAAATTTGAGCACCATCTGTTAGGCAGTAAATGGTGAATGGCTAAATGTTTTACAATTTGAAAAAAAATGCATATATGAAAAAATAATCTTCTTGGTAAAGAGAATTTCAGTATCCTGAAGAGCAACCTTCCACCATCAAGACAATTCCCCTTTCCTAATTGAGTGATCTTTAACACAATACATAATCTTAGGTAATATTTCATTTTTAAGCTTAGGAATAAATTTCTATTGACACAAAATACAGCAGTGGAATTCCAGGGAGTGACATATTACTTCTGGGTACCTTGACTCAAAGGAGCCAAGTATATTAATGCTACTGTGATGAATGGCTTAAGAATGGTTAACGATCAAAATAAATGCTCATTGCCATGCTATGACAGATGTGAGTCTCCACACACAGTAGTCACTAAATGTTGATTGCTGCTGTGAGAAATGAATGCAATCAAAGCAGCTGGAGGTGTTACTCTTAATCATGTGTGTGGTTTTTCTTGTCTACTTTTCACACAAGAGTTGAATGCCAGTTTGGGGGAAGGGGATGAAATTGGAGTAGAGAAAAAGTGACCTTCAGACTCTGTCTGCTTCACTTTTAGAGTTTTTGCATTCGTGCAAACTGAATAAAGTATGCAGATTACCTAGTAGGATAGCGTGCATGTCAATCTCTTGGTTTTTGTGATGATTTTTGGTTGTATAAGATGTGAGACATTTGGGGAAGCTGGTTCAAGAATAGTGTGGGTACTCTTTGTCTAAAAAAATTTAAAAAGGAGTCTGCAGAATTCAGCTCTGCTATCACAAACTAGGACAAAGAAGGGTGGTTTGGGGCTGACAGGGGAAAGATTAATAACTGGCCCTGTTACTCTAAAGAGGCATTGCTCTGTCCCTGGATCCCAGGCTGCTCATCTCGTCCACCCGGCTCTCTTAGAGCTGAGAGAGTCAGCACTGTGACACGGGACTGAGGTTGCCGGTCCTTCCCAAGGCCTCCCCATGTGGCTTTAGCACATAGCACTGCTTTTCAGAAAGGTGTCACCTCTGTGAATGGCAGCCTTCTCTGTCTCTGAAACCTGAACATTGCCATTACCGCCCAGAGACTGGGAAGAGAGCACTTTCACTGCTTAAAAGGCTTCTTAGTAAATCATTAGCCTCTGCAGAAATGCTTCCCTAATTTATAGAGGAAGTGATGAATCACTAGAAAATGCATTCTTCCTATGAAAGTGGCCCTTTGGCCTCTTGCCCAGCCCCTCCTGGTAAGCCCAATGGTCTGGGCCAAGGACACCTGGCGTTGAATCGATACCTCAGAGGCCTTAAAAAATGGAGTTCAAGAAAGCACATGGTTATGTGCATGGGGAGGTGCGAGGTGTGATACAAGGAGAGAGGCGGTTCTTACTTCGTGGCACAAGGCTCTGAGAGACAGACTCCAAGTGAGTGTTCAGGTGATGAAGAGCAGCCAGGTATTCATTTGGAAGGTTTGGACATTTGAGTCAGGTGGACATCTAGGGCGTCCGGAATACACAAGAAAGCTTTGGCAATCAAACCTGTATTTTTATTTTATTTAATTTTTTCAGGATAAGGGAAAAGAGCAGGTGGGAGACTTAAGCAAAAAAGGACTTCAGAAAGACAGGAAAGATGGGATAAATAAAAGAAAGTGAAAAATAGGTGCTAAAAATAGAGATGGAATTGAAATCTGAAATCACACTGTTTCTGTAACTGCACAGCCGTCCACCACCTGAACCCAAATCTAATGCCATGCTTAGTTTTAAATTGTTTGGGGGGGTACCAGAAATGCCTCCATTGCTTCTCCTCTAATATATGGAAATGAAAAATCCCCGATGTCGTGCCAATGTGACAGTCCTTCCATGTCACACTGGCCTTAGCTCCCTCTAATTTTTCTGACCTTGTTGAGGCAGATTTGGAGCCTCATCTTGCCTGGCCCACAACACTAATAAGTCAATTCCTTGTCCTCTGGATCAGAGAGAGACTCTCTTACATGAGCAATTGGGAAATAATGATTCTTTCAAGGAAAGAGGCTCTGTTGTTCTGGAGACATTTCAAGTAGCAGTCAGAGTACCTTCAGGATTACCAGTAATCATGCCACTTGAAGCAGCAGTTGTTTTTTCATTTAATTAACTCGTCATTTATTTGTTTATTTTTATCAAATGGATAACAAATATTTACCACAAACTAGAGATGCTCCCAATAAAGCTCAGAGTCCTAGGAGGTATTCAGGAGAGCCCAAAAATATTTTACTCATATATTGTACAAGGTACAGTTCTGGTGATGATAGTGTCAATATTATAGGATTCACCCTTACAACCTAAACAATTGTAGAAGTTAGAAATTGACTGTTTTAAAGCATTAGGCAGTGGACGGAGTGGGATACTAATCCTTGAAAGAGAGGAGGCACATTAGCTGTGTTCCATATTTAACCCAGATTTCTGCCTAGGGACATTGGGTCATTCTGCAGAAAGGTGGAGTCCCGATAGAGAGCTGAAGTTTCACTGCACAGAAGAAACAGCAGAGTTCAAGGCTGATAAAGTAACTGCAGTTTGCAAGGCAGGGTGCCCCAGAGAAGTACCAGAAATTTTCTTGGAGTCACCCACTTTGTCGTTGGCTAAATCCTGCGTACCCTGTGGGCTGGGTGAGGTTGCACAGTCCAGCAGATAATACACAAGGGGTTGACAGCTGAGCAGAGGTTTCAGATGTTACAGAGACTTGGGGATAGGTTGGAATTTTGAACTAGCTACAGTGAAAATGATTTAAAGTGTAATATAAGCACTCAGGTGAGGTCCTGGAAAGGTGTCATCCCAGGAATAAGGTCGAATCCTATTAATAAAGACTGCGACTTAGTAGAATGGTGGAAACTAGTACAGACTTTTCCTAACAAAGCCAAAGACTAATCCTTGAGAAATAAAAATGATTTAATCATTTGTCTTTAAAAATTCATTAGGCTTCAGCACTCTCAATGCTGCAGCCTGGGTTCGATTCCCAGCCAGGGAACTAACCCCCCCCCAAAAAAAAATCAATCAAAATTCTGTGTGTATGTACAGTATAGATGTGTGTGTGTGTGTACATATACATACACACACAGATATGCAGTATATATACACACACAGTGACATGAATAGGAATAGCAACATGTAACCCATAATCGAGAAAAAATGTTATTACAGACACATGAACAAGTTATTAGAATTAGTATACATGGATTTTAAAATGTTGAATTTAGAGGAAAATTTAACTGGGCACATGTGAACTTAAAATTAATCAAAGGAGAGTTCTAAAATTAAAAATGTTTGAAATAAAAAATCCATTGAATGCATTTCTAAGCAGATTGTACATAGCAGAATTTGAAATAAAGCAAAGAAAAAAAATGATGCAAAGAGAGATAGAAAATACCATAATAGAACTATAGGAGATTTCAAACATTTTATTATATATGTAATTGTAGTCACAAAAGCAGGAGAGAGAAAATATGGCAGAGAAAACATGTCAAGAAATGATAGAGAATATTCCATATCTGGGATAAGTTATTACTATTTGATAAGGGTAAATGGGATGAGATGGTGGTTGGGTGACAGATTAATAATTTCAGGACTCAATAATTGGCCCACAATAGACACCTCTTTTGAATTAATCCTTGGATTAATTCTTACTCATAATTACTGTTAGTTTTCCCTCTAGTTTGTTTAAGGGTATTCTACTGCCTGTTCCTAAACTTGCCTCCCAATGAAAGCAGTCCCACCTCATAATTTCTTTTTCTCACTTTAAAACATTCAGTTGATTACTTCTTGTAGTGTTCCTTAGTGTCTGGTGAGAAGGTTTTCTCCTTCCCTGAGTAGTAAGACTGTGTGTGGGATTATTCTCACCTTCTCCCCTGCATCTAAGCGTGTTTCATAGCCTGCTGCAGATTAGTACTACTTAGGCTCGTAGGTCTTTTCTCCATGAAACTGAGATCTTAGAGAGGAGACTGTATCATTTATCTCTCTGCATCTGACAAAATGTCCTGCACAGTGCCTCCCCAAATATAATAGAAATTCAGTAAAAGCTTATGAAATGGGATGGGGGGAAATGTGCCATATTTCTTCCAAGTGTACTTTTCTCTCTGTCTTTCTCCCCCTTCTCTTCACTTCAGCCTATCCAGTGGTCTCTCTATACTCATACAAGGAGATGTCTTTGTAGGATACTTGTATTTTAGAAAAACAAGCTTTCAAACAACTAAAGAGATAATTGTTTTTAAGTGTATTCACTTCAAATTGGATAGATTAGACAAAAGTATCTATTTAAGCTCCTATTAGCAGCATGTATAACTTTGTGGGTCAGTATATAAAAGGACAGGCTCAGGAATCAGTTAACCTGGGTTAAGGACCTTACTCAGCCTCCGAATGACATTATGATCCTGGACAAATTCCTTAGTATTTCTAATCTTCAGTTCTCTGGGCCATAAAATAGTATAAAAATAGTATCTGTGTCTAGGGCCATTATGAGGATTAAATGAAACATCTAAGTAATACACTTGACTCCTGCCTGTATTCTGGGCATTGTACTAATAAAAGTAGCTCTTTTGGTTAAAAACCCACTTGAAAATTCTATTAGTGATACTCAGTGTGCATTAGCTACTTAGTGACACATAAGCTTATTTCTGCAAGGTAGTAAATACCTGCATACATGAAATACGGGGGATCTCAAATGGCCGTAGATGCTTAACGCACTCCGTGTCCCCCATGTCTCAGGTACGGGAGTCTGTTCAGTGTGCTTATCCTGTTGCTGAAACCAGTCCTGCTGCCATGATCCTGTCGGGCTGAGGAAGGCTGAGTGGTTGGGTTCATTTGATGGCCGTTTCTTTCATTCATTGGTTAAAAACTCCCTCGGTGGGAAGCGAAAGGTCCAATTCACTGTGCAGCCATCCTTGGTAAAGTACATAGAACATCTTTTATGTCCTGACAGAATCCATTAAATCAAATCATTTTAAGATTCCTTAACTCCAGGAACCAAGGTGGCCTGGGGTTTTTTTCCTCTGTAAAGCCAACTTGGGGTTCGCCTGCCCAGTGGCTTCCATCCTAGAGGCCCCAGGTGTCCGGAGGCCGGAGAAGCTGGGAATGGGAACCCAGGTGTGTTTCTGATCACCCAAATGCTCAGCGGATATTTTCCATGTAATTTGGGTGGGTGGCTGCCAATTCCATTTTTCACACTTTTGGTTGGGGTTGGTGATCTGCCGAGCATCACTCTCTGACGTACTGATGTGGTTGGTTTCAGGCAAAGTAGGAAGAAGGAAAACTTTGTAGCCCAGGATCCTTTTTATGAACCTTTCCCAAACAGTCTAGATATTTACTGCTCTCAGCTCCTTACTTGCAGCACCTCCGGTCCTACTGGCACAACAAGCTCTGGGTATTAGAAACACAAGTAGGTGATCAAGACTTGGGCAAGGAAGTGGGGAGGAGGAAAAGGATGCATGTCTCTTTCTTTAGATTTACTTTGTCGTAAAGGTAGAGATGGTGGACTACAGGGGTTGGGGTGGGTGTGTGTGCGCGCACACATGTGCATGCATGTGTGCAGACTGGTACACACGTGCAAGAGCTCACACGTCATTGCAGCTGGACTGCACCTATTCACGTGACTTTACTCTCTCCCAGCATGGCTCATCTGCAGACTGTCCCTCAGTAGGGACCGTGAAACGGTCCGTTCCAGTAGAACTTTCTGCAGTGGTAGAAATGTACCTCTGCTCTGTTCTTCACAGTAGCTCTAGACAGTTGTGGCTGTCACTCAAAATGTGGCTAGTGCAACAGAGAAATTATATTTCTAGTCTTACTTCATTTCAATTAACACTTAATTAATAGCTATATGTAGTCAGTGGCTAGCAAATTGAATAGTGAAGTTTTATATGCAGGGTCCAGCAGAAGTAATGCCCTTTTTAAAGTAATCATGTTAATATAGTTATGGTATTGTTATGTTACAGAATTGTGTGCTTATGATTTTGTAAATAAAGAAGACATTATTTTTGCCAGACCCTGTACATACCTCATATACTGTGCATTGTCAAGCCTTGGTTCATTAGGTATATTAAAAACATGTGAATGTATCCCAAATCTTAAATATTCAGGGTCCAGCAGGAGTAATACCAGACCCTGTATATGAATATCTCACACAAGATGGACAACCATTTAAACATTTCACCTAATATGTCACCTAACATGTGCTTGAGTAATGGTGGTGTTATGTTACAGAATCACATGCTTAGGATTTTGTAATAAAAGATGTACAGATTACCAGCTCCTAGAAAGGGGTGTTATTTGTGCCAGACCCTCCATTCCTTCCTGTTGACATTATCTGACAGCCTTTACACAATTCAAGTGATCTTTATAAGTCTGTTGTTCAGTGATTCTGAAGTAAGATGCGCTGATCTTTTCCGGAGGGAAAAGAGAGACCTGCTCTGCCATGAGTGAGGCCATTCTCAAATCCCAGTGTCTCCTCCATGGCCTCCTGCGTGCCCCCCACCTTCTGCAGAGGCTGAGAGGGCTGCTCTAGGCTTTTCAGCTCTTGCATCAACAGACCTGGTCCTTAAAGCCCCAGAAAAGAGTCTCAGGTTAGCCAGAACCCAGAAACGCTCGTCACATCAAAGTAGCCGTTACCTGAACCAGTCCCTGCGGCTGGTTCCTTACTGGGAGCTGAGAGAGGCTGAGAACTGGGAGCTAAAAGGTCTGTTTCCAAAGCGTGGTACATGGAATGCCACGGGGCGTGAAATGACTTCAGGCGGTACGATAATACACTCTGATGTACCGTTTTATTTTAATTTCATTAGTTAAGCTTAGTTTAATCGGTACTTTTGAGTTCATATTAGTATGGTATCTCTTTTTCTCTTTGTCTTTCATGATGCTCCCTGTGGTTTGGGGAATAGCACGGGAAAAGAGGATCCCTCTTAAAAGTCCTTTCTAAACAATGAACAATGAATCCTGACATGAAAGTAACTGTGACTCACTTGCTTTTCAGCAGACTAAAATCGTTCTATCACTCTAGTGTCAAAGCGGGAAAGCCATTCACAATTTCCTGGGAGGTTACCTGGGAGACCAAAGCAGGTCCGTCTGATGGGGTCAAGGCTACAGGAAGGAACTGGAGGCTTTGGCTGGAGCCGGGGCCTGCAGAAGCACGGGGACACGGATTTGCAGTTCAGGCTTCTTTGTTCCCAGTTCCCATTACAACCTAGTCCATCTGTTTGTTTGTTTGTTTGTTTGTTTGTTGTAAAGTAGGTCCTACGATTTGTGTGTGCGTGACCTTGATTTGGTTTCGGCATGAGTTATGGAGATATAAATGAATATGTTATCATACTTTCCCTTGAGTCTTCCATCTGGTTGGAGAGATAAGTTGATTGGTTCTGTGTGTGGTAGGAGAGTAAGAATAGTGGAATTAATTAAGTTTAATTACATTTCTTGGGCCAACCCTGGAGGCGCTGTCCCTGGGTGTGGTGGACCTCAGCTCAGTTGCTCGGAACAGAGAAGTGAGCTGGGCTTGCTGCAGCCTTCGCTGTCATGCGTTTTCTGTCCCCACAAGTGACGGTTGGACG
The DNA here is from genome assembly GCA_004026885.1 of Lyroderma lyra. Lineage (NCBI taxonomy): Eukaryota > Metazoa > Chordata > Mammalia > Chiroptera > Megadermatidae > Lyroderma > Lyroderma lyra. The sequence continues at coordinate 96,142 of PVJL010000163.1, read as the reverse complement.
TAAATGTTGATTCCCGGTGAGGCAATGTTTCGTGGTACGTAAAGCAGGCTTGCAGAGGAGCCACTTTAAAGGCTTGTACTTCAGTCTATCAATTTTCAGTCTGTTCCTTGGTCCTGGAACTGCCCCAGTCCCTTGTGAAATGGAAATTGATTTATTCAAGTTTGAATAAATGAAAGAAGAGGAATGGATGACTGCTCTTTAATTGCTTCATTTCTCTCACATCTGGCTTTTTCAGCCATCGCGATGGGATCGTGGAGAAGAACCTAGGGTTAGAAATGAGTCTGGCAGTGAGAGCTGGTGAGACACACAAGCAACAGGTATCTAAGCAGGAAGGGAAGGAGCTCGTGTGACCCACTGAGCGCTTTGATGCGTGGCCCAGCGCTCTGACTCTCCATGTTAACTTAGCACGGTGGCTAATGGAGAACCTAATAAAGACTTCGGTTTTACTGTGTGGAAACTACCACTTAGTCATTGAATGGATAGGTGGGCTCCGATTATTAATCATCATAGCTTCAGCAAAAATAATAGGGTCATTTCAGAAGCTGAATTTTTGTTCATATATAAGTTACATTGAAATTCCCTTTCTGCTGCGGGGAGCTTGGACGCAGGTGTTACATACGTGGTGTCCCAGCATGCACTGCCCTCAGGGTCACTGCCTCGTAAACGTCTCCCCTCCACGAAATCAGGAATTGGGTTAGAGCACGGGTCCACTTTGTTCAAAACAGACGACTCTTTACTTTGACTTGAAACTACAAGTGCCTATCCAATGGTTTTAGGGACTGCATCTTCCAAGAAACACACTCAAATTACCCATTGAAGCTCAAAATCAGGTGTCAGAGGCTGGGGGAGTCCATTGCTACCACACAGGGCTATCCAGTGTACTTGACAAATAATTTCACTTTGTTCTTTCTTCCACACAGGCTTGTTTTGACTAAAATTATTTTTTGTCTTTTTTCTTTTTTGAAAGAGTTGGCATCTCTAAAGGGACCTGATTGTGTATTTTGGGGGCCTCCCCACCCCCAGTCCATAGAGTAGAGGCGAACCCTCAAAGTGCACTGTATTAAGTAGAGGGTTCCTAGTGCCAACCACTTTGCAGGGATCAGTCAAACTGTAGGAAGGGCAGTAAAGCAGCGTATTAGTGTAGAGTCAGACTTATCCAGTTTATGATGTCTGTGTAATTATGAAAGGGTAAGACATGTACAGAAATTGTGAAAGTATTCTGCGAAGGCAAAGGTGGTGAAGATTCAAGTTTAACCAACCTCAAGCCTTTGTCTTGACACTGGAACTATCTGTCCCATAATGAGGGATAAGGAGGAGGACTGGTTGCTGTATGGTGTCCAGATCAGATTACAAACACCTCTTCTTTCCTTTAATTACAGACTCAAGTTTCTGAGCCGCCTTCAGTCACACCTTTTTAACTGGCACGAACTGCTCAGTTCTGATATGTTCTAGACAGAATGGGAGAAATATGAACCAGAAGCCAGGAGGTCTGGCCCCAGGTCTTATCTGCTGTTCACCAGCTCTGCGACCCAGAATTGTCACTTACTTCCTGTGACCATGTCCCTCCCTATGCTAAAAAATGAGTATACTACTGTCTGCTTCAGGAGGTTGCAGGATGTCACAAGACATGACAGCAGCTGACACGGAATTTCTGGCCCCTACTAGGTACACATTGTCTGTAGGTTGAATCTCTAAGTCATTTTTTTTCCTCCAAAACACTCCTTTCAGGCAGTGTCTCCAAGTAAGGAAGTCTCACATTTGCTACTGGGACGAATCTGAAGTTCTCACCCATCTCTGGGCTGTATGTGAAACCAGCACTTTAGAAGACCTTGGACTTGGAGTCGAGTGTAGCTTTTATGCTGAGGAAGAAACACTGGACCAGATGCAGGAGAGCGGGGTCTCGTCCTGACTCTTCCAAATCGTCAGTGTGATTCAGAGCAAATGGAATAAATGTCTTTTGAGTATTAATTTCCTGATTGGCAAATAACCCTGTAACTTTTCAGGGTGGTTTGGTTGTCCTTCAAGTGAGACCACTTGAGTTGAGTCTGAGCTTTGTTTCATGCTGTGTGACCTTGGAGAAGGATGTAACTAGGCGTTTGCCTCAGTGTCCTTCTCTGTGAAGTGAGCATAGTAACCGAATCTGCCCCACCGGGCTTCTCTGAGGGAGACGTGCGTCGATACGAGTGAAGTCCCAGCAGAGTCTGGGGCACGTAGAGTGATCAAAAATTCTCTGTTGGCATGACTTCCTTTTCCTCAAATTAGTGTCCAAGGCAAAACCTCCCATGTGCTTTATGGTGCTGTGGGGGTTATATAGGAGACAGCTTTCTCTTGACCAAGTTCCCTTTTAGAAGATTTAGGGCAATCTATCTAAGTGTTTTGTTTTGCTTTTCCTGATTATCTGTGTGACAGGGCAAGAGACTTGAAAACACTTTGTAAATACTGAATATGTCGAAGATGGACTGCCAAGGGCAAAAACGGCGAGGAGGAGGGGTGGGAGGGAGAGAGGAAGGAGGAAGAGACAATGATGGTGGAGTACATCTGTCCCCTGCTGTGTAACTGTGACCCTGTGGATTGTGTTGCCAGGAACATCAAACGTGTCTTCAGGGTCCACAGCTGTGAGTGCAGAAGCCTTCTCCCCAGCTGGAAGCAAAGGCAGGTGGTCTCTCCTCCCCAGGGATCATTGTCTAGTGCGTGGGATGCACTCTTACGGTCCAGAGGGGCAGCCGGCCCTTTGTGTGTGCGTGCCAGCCCCAGCCTGCCTTTGACCCAGCCAGGCCAAGGGGAGGTACGTAGCATGACTGATCTGGGAGGACCTGCCAGGGACTTAGGATTGGGGTGTGGCCTCACGAATGTCATCTTTCTGAGAAAGAGTGGTGGTAGGTGAGACATGAGATCATAATCCCGGAGCAAAACAAAAATCAGACGTGGAGTCCGAGGGACCAATGCGAGCTGCCGTCAGTCCTCCGTGTCTGTCCCCCAACACGGGTCCAGGACCGCCTCTCAATCTTTATTGGGTTTTATTTTATGGATATCTTGGTTTGGACATGTAGCCTTGTGCTTGAAGACTGGCAGGTGGGACACTGGGCTGAAAGGGAAGGTGCTGGTTGGCCCTGGTTTGGGCACTCATGGTTCACAACAGAGTAAGTGGTTCATTGTCTCTGAACCTCAGTTTCCATCAAAATGATGGGAGAAGTCATGACTGTCTTAGGCTATTAAATCACAACTTGTTACTCTGGAATCTTGGCTCTGAGAGAGCAGAAATAACATCCGAGGTCGTTGACCACCACCCACTCTGGTGCAGGGATCCTCCCACCCTTCAGGACCTGGACAAGGGACCCTCTGGCATCTACCAGTGCCATCCTGCCTGGGGGACAGGCCGCCTCAGGAGCAGCCTATCATGTATTTGGGGAGCTGCGATTGTTATAAAGGCAGAGCACATGATTTATTTTTATAAAAAAAAAAAATGCTTCTGGAAGTATAACCCTGAACAGCTCTCAGGAACTGATAAGGAAGATCCCTCAGCACCTGCCGTGTCTCACCTGGGCTCTCCCTTCAGCCCAGGTGGATATTCCTGTTGTTGGTTCCGGTGCAGGAGTCCCCTGCACACATTTTCCTGGTACTTACCGATGATGTAATTAGCTGTGTTTATCACATGCCTCCTATGCCCTCTGTAATTGGTGAAACACCCTCTGTTGGTGTCTATTTACAACTGTTCTCTGTGTATTAATACTGAGAGAAGTTTATCTCTGCTAAACTGGAGTTTTGGGGAGTTACTTGGGATAAAGAGCCACATAACCTGCTTCTTAACCTTTTATGTATTTTCCCAAACCAGCAATTTCCCGTGTTTGAATCTGTACCTTTGGTTCTAACACAGAACACACTGATGGAGGTGTATTTTCCTGTAGAGGTTAGAGGAGAGGCCTGGGGAAGTAGGGCTGTGTTTGAAGGGGAGACATGGTTCCTACCCTCATTTCTAAAATTTAGCAGATCCAGTAAATCAATTAAAAGTACCACTGTCTTTTATTTGTCGGACTGTCATCCAGAGAGCTCTTTCTCCCCCAGCCATTATGGAGCCCTTAAATTTGGCCGCCGGGAGTGGTAAGTGACCAGAGCGGATGCCTAAGGGCCTCTGCACTGAGACGTATGTAGGAAAAGTAGCAACATGTGACTTTGGGCAAAAAGCCAGATGGACATTTGGGCCTCTTGACAATGCACGTAAGAGAGTGTCTTAATCTTCCTGTGTCCCGTGAAGCATTTAGGAACTCAGAAGTAGAGTCCTATAGTGTGCCAGTTCCCCCTGCAGGTGAGGACAGAGGTGGTACTCCAATAGCCACCCAGGGGAAGTCTAAACCTTTCAAACAAAGGCCAGGGGACCAGAAGCCAAGCCTTGATCTGTGCTAGGCTGGTATGTGTAAGAGTCCAGAGTGCCCGATGAGGGGCCCGGGGACCTGGAGCAGGGCTCGAAGGTGCCTGCTGGAGGTTGGATCAGAGCCATGGGTCACAACTGGAGACACACGCATAGCACAAGGCACACAAGCTGAATCCCAAATCAGACAGACAGGGGCCATATGGACACTACTTCCTAATGACAGAGCAGGGCAGATTGTTAAAATTCCTGGGAAAACTCAGATGTCTGGCAGGAAGCAAAGGAGCAGAGCCTAATAAGTAGGTACATCTTGGTTTACATGAAGAAGCTGTCCGTGGCCTCATCCCAGGAGTACGTGTATACTTGTCATGGCAGGGGTTTATCCTTAATTGGAACCCGATTGGGCCTTTTGGGTGGTAATAAAATGCCTCTGAGGAAGCAGGAGTCACGAGGACCCTGCCCGGGACGCCCCTCCACGGCAGCCTCGGCGCGGATTCCTCGGCTGCACACACTGCCAGCTGCCCCAGCTCCCCGACGGATGCAGAACGAGGCCAGGGATCTTAGCTCCATGATGCTTGTCATTTCAGGGCCAGGATGTCGTTCTCAGAGTGTCACCTGCAGTGACTGTTCAATAAAGATGTGATAGTGCTGGGTCTGCTCTCTGCAGGTCAGTGACCCAGCCATTCGGGTCTCAGGTAGAGACAGGAAGGAACTGTAGAAACACAGCCACCAGGAGGCTCTTGGTGCCTCATTAGAGAGACCAAACCTGTCTCCAGACATGATTGACACCTTTTTATTTTTTTTGCTGTGCTCTGGGGAAAGGAATATACAAGCTGGCATTCTGGTACTTTCTGTCCTTCCTCCTCTTCCTCTCCTGCACCTGCCTTGTTGTGGTTGTTGGACTCCACAGAGGCCTCCCAAACCTCCTTCATATTCCTAACATCACTTTGGTCTTACGGTTTTAGTTGTTAGGGAATTATCCAAAGTTCATGTCGCTGCAGCAGAGGCACGTGCCGCACAAAGCGGAAGGCGCGGCCCGGGCCTTTCCCCATGAGAATGGGGTCCTCTGGCCCGTGGTGGCAAAGACACTCAGTGTGGCACGGGCTCAGGTTCGAGCCGCGATGCGGGATTCGCGACGTGCTTGTCGTCGGGAGACTCTCTGTGTGATGGTGAAAGACTGCCAGGCTGTCTGTGGGCCTGGGGACCAGCAGTGCTGCAGCCACTGTGGCCACTGAGGAAGCCTGGTGGCCTGGAGAGTCCCAGCACGCCCCCCGTGTGGATTGCAACGTCATAAACAGTACGTTGTTTCTGGTGAATACTTTCCTTCAGTACTTATTTTTGGGGACGATGGTGACATGAATTTCTTCAAGCGTTAAAATTCATAGAATTGTCAACCCACAATATAAATGTTGACATACAATAATTTAAAAATAAAATTAAAAAAATAATAATATGCATGATATGAAATCAACAAATAATATACGCTGATAAATTATGTGAAAACTAATATAATTGTCATAGAACTTACATATATCTTTCCTGAATTTTTGTTGTTGATGGGCAGAAATATTGCATGTGAGTACATATGTTTATGTTATATGTATATATATACTATGTATTTACAGAGAGAGAAACTGGATTATAATACACATTTTATGCAGTCATATTTTTCACTTGGTATTCTGTTTTTACCCATCTTCCCATATTTGATACTACTTCATTCTACTTACTGACCATACGATGCAATTTCATTATGTAAAGTTATTTATTTATTAAGGTTTTTATTCTGCCTTTAATTTGAATTTGGTCTTTCACCAAAACAAGATAGGCCATGTCTGTTGCTTGCCCAGAAAGTGAAATTAATCTGCTAGAAGTTCCAAAAGCAGGAGACAGGGGATAAACTAATTTTTAAAAAGCACGTTAATTATACTTTGAAATAATATGCTAAACATGTTTTTCTTCAACCTCTACATTTGAGGTATTTCTAAATTTAAAACAATATTGTTAGTCTGAAAAAAGGACTATAAATACCCTAAACCACATTCAAAACATTTGTAAATAAAACACAGAAAATGCTTGTATTTATGTACTGCAGATAAAATGTAGCTATCATCCAGATCCATAACGGATAATGGAAGTAACACTGGTTATGCCGAGAGCATGAACTTAATCTTTTGTAAGTACTAAAATATAACTTAGCCAAATTCTTTTGTTCGTTCTTTCCCTCCTTCCAAGAATCCAGGTGGAAGGAAGGTTCAGAGCTAGTTCTCAGTTACATTTGTAACCAGGACAAGAAAGAACGTAAATGGTCATTCAGATATTCCTTAGCGTATATTTGATTCTCTAGACATCAGTTGCTGGATCACTTTGGTTCACAATTGCTTCTATTTCTAATATGTTCCATGGGAGTGAGCTTAAAGAAAAGGTTTCTCTTTCAATGAGACACCCAGCCGTCTTACTCATCAGTTACCCCACTCCTTCCTGCAAAGTCCAGGGGCCTATTCTTTAGAGCTCAGCTGTCATGCCGTCTATGATACTGTGTAAACATCTCTTTCTTACGAGCTGGGAGCTATGAATTGCAGCCAATTTGTAGTTCAAACAGACCATAACTGAAGAGTATTGGCAGCTCCACTGGCCTGTTTGTTCACTAGGCCATTAAGCCTGTCACTTTCGAAGGCACCTTCTTTTAGAACAAAGTTGAATTTAATTGGTCAAGCTCAAGAAACAAAAATTTCCAGGTGCCTGAGGTTTCGTGATGGGGCCCGCCGTGGCTTGCCATTTAAGTTCAAGAAAAATAAAATGTGGTTCCATAGTTTATAGCTCCATAACAATTGAGAACCAGAATAAAAATGTAATTTTGCAAGAGCTCAGAGGGAAGATTGGATAATAAAAATGTGGGTCAAAATAAATGGTCTTTCTCACTTTATATAAATAATACAAATTTTTGGATAGAAAAAGTAGGCAGTAGACCACCCTCCATGGGGGTAGATTTTATTTATTTGCTTTGCAGTCTTAATTCTTGTTGCGACATTTCTATCCATTGAAGTGAATTTTCACAATGAGGTTCAGATATGGAGATTCACCCCTTCGACACACTAGTTTCAACTTCTAAGGAGTCATTTCTACCTCTCCTAAAACTTCCCATCCGTGAAACACATGAGAGTTCCTTCCCCAGTCCCTCTTGTATTACTGCTTCTCCAGCTAGAGTTACAGGGTCTTTCATGAGGAATTGTGCAGTATTTAAATGTTGGTAATCACATTTTAAAAATTGGGTAGTGTAATAATATAACCCATGACTTAAATTTGGCCTATAGTTTCCGAGATATGTCCTCTTAGATTGCAAGTTTTTTTAAAAGAGGTACATAATTCCCCCCTATTTTCCAAGGCCTGATGCTGAGTGAATCTTTTCCAAATGTGTGAATTATTATCAAGAAGCAGCCACAGTAACAACTGAAGTGGTGGGTGGTGACCACTAAGACCTAGCCGTTGTGATCACAGTACCTTTGAAAGAACACACTGGCCGTAATACACTCATCTCAGAGCGGAAGAATTCTTTTCAAGCCATAATGTTCTGTGTTCCGACTGCATTGATGGTCTCTAAACAACAGTGTGCTTTGGAGTTGAAAGGGACCCTGCATGTCATCTAGCCGGTCTCCTTATGTTACAGATGAGAAAAGTGAGGTCAGCACTGCAGATGGAGCGCAATGTCATATTGTCAACAGTATGCTCCTGGCTCCAATATTCTCCTGTCTCTCAATGCAGATGCTTATTAAGCCCTAAAATTCCCGAAGCTTGCCTTATAAGCAGGTATTTTCTCTACCTCTAATCCTTGTCCTTTTCAGACAACTTACTCCCACTTTTCTTTCCAAATACTTGCTGTTGAGTCCATTTCAGGTCTCACTTGTGTGCTGAAAACCTTTCCTGATTGCTTCAATTGGAATTCACTCCCCTAAAATTCCTTAGCATTTACTTTCCTTTTGAATTTGAATCAACCATCCCGTTATATTCTCATGTAACTCTTTCAAATCTCTCTAATTACAATAGTAGTTCCTTGGATACCAAGACAAAAAGATTCTATTGGGTCTGACATACAGAAGACACTTAATAAATAATTGTTTTAAAATTAATCATTTCTAACATTTCTAGAATAGCAGGGGAAGTGTGCAGGACTCTCAGTAATTACCAGCTGTTTGATAAATAATCTAAGCTTCTCAGAACTCCAAGTATTTCATCTGTAAAACAGAGATAAGAATATATTAATCCTACATGGTTGTAGTAAGGATTAAGTGAAATGAAATGCTGTGTGGCAGCCCTGACCTCTTTGAGGAGGGCAGCCAGGGCTTCTTGAGAGGCCACCATGGGTCACAAGGGCAAAAACCTCAATATCTGGACTTGCTTTTACAGTTGCAGGTGCAGTTTGATAACATGAAAAACTGACTCCAGAGGTCCCAAATGCTGCACTAGCTTAGTGTTTAATTCAGCAGCCCATAAATGATTCTGGGTCAGCCAGGAAGAATTTTAATACTGCAATTATAGCCACCGTGTATTTTCGTATTTTATGCTCCTTGGGGTGTTGGCAAATGCCTCAGAATAAAGTTTCCATTTTGCTCAGATTTTCAGTCTCAAATTCCTAAGTTGAGGAAAATGGGTTTAACCATAGTCATAGGTTCTTTTATTGGAAGTTTACAAGGAGTCACACATAATGGTATGGTTACAATTTGATTTGGAAGAAAAACAGTATTCCTAAGCTCAATCTCTGACTTGACTAACAGATGACTTTATAATACTATAAAGATTTAAAATCTCACTTCCAAAAGGTCAAAGCTGTTTTCTATTTATTCCTTCTTAACTCTTCAGTCCCCTGCTATCTGCTTTCCACCCCATTGTTCTACTATTGTTATTTATTGGGAGGTCACCAGTGACATTTCTGTAGATAGACAGTACATCTCCTTTACACCTATTGTCTTGGCATAGTAAGAGCACTTGCTTTTGATCTCCAAAATATTTCAGTATCGATAATAACTTCTAGGGTCACCTATGTCATAGTCACCAACAACCAAGGTTCTTACTGTCTTCAGTCTCACCCTTCTGACTTGTGTGCCACAGTGAAGAATATTGGTGTAGAAAACTTTTTTTTTTTACATTTTTATTAAAATTTAGTTAACATATGAGGTCAGATAAATAATTTCACAAACTCATCCTAGAAAAAGTGCTACATACCTCATTGCTGACTATCGCTATGGTCACCTTCGAAGCATTCCCCCCGGGAAGCTGTGCACTGACGCCAACGCTGAGCCCACCCTTCAAAGCAGTGTTGGCACTTTTTCTGGAACGGCCATCAGAGTTGGCGACATACCCAAAATCTGGCCATTGAGTTTGCAAACTTGCCACCATACGCTTATGTTGGCAGCACAGTACAAACAACTCAGTAAGACTGACGACCTTACCAAGTTTGTACCGTACTGCCGATGCAAGCGCAGAGTGGCAAGTTCACAAACTTAATTGTCAGACTTTGTGTACGATGACAGCTCTGGTGGTCATTCCAGGAAAAGAGTTCCAACATTGCTTTGAAGGGTGGGCTAGGCCCTGGCGTCGGTGCATAGCTTCCCAAGGGGAGTGCTTCAAAGGTGACTGTAGTGATAGTCAGCAATGAGGTCAATAGCACCTTTTCTAGGATGAATTCATGAAATTAATTGTCCCACCTCATATGTTAGTTTCAGGTGTATGACACAGTGGTTCAACACTTACATACCTAACAAAGTGATCACCACAGTTGAGTCTAGTAACCATCTGTCACCAAGTAAAGTTACTACGATATTATTGACTGTATTCCCTATGTTGTACATTACATCCCTGTAACTTACTTTATAACTGGAAGTTTGTACCTTTTAATCCTCTTCACCTTTTTCACCCATCTTACCACCCATCTCCCCTCTGGCAACCATCACTTTGTTCTCTGTATTTATGAGTCTGTTTCTGCTTTGTTTTTGTTTCAGATTCCACATATAAGTAAAATTATATGGTATTTGTCTTTCTCTGTCTGAGTTATTTCACTTTATACCCTTCAGGTCCATCCCTGTTGTTCAAAGAAGATTTCATTCTTTTTATGGCTGAGTAATAATCCATTGTGTACATGTACTACATCTTCTTCATCCATTCATCTACTGATGGACACCTAGGTTCTTTCCCTATCTTGGCTATTGTAAATAATGCTGCAATGCACATGGGGTGCATATATCTTTTTGAATTGTGTTTTTGCTTTCTTTGGATAAATACCTCAAGGTGGAATTGCTGGGTCATAATATAGTTCTACTTTTAATTGTTTGAAAAATCTCCATACTGTTTTTCATAGTGGCTGCACTAACTTGCAGCCCTACCAACAGCATGCAGGGCTTGCTTTCCTCCACATCCCTGCCATCACCTGCTATTTATTCATTATCTTGTTGATAAAGCCATTGCCATTCCTGACAGGTGTGAGGAGATCGCTCACTGAGGTTGTCATTTGCATTTCCTTAATGAGTAATGATGTTGAACGTCTTTTCGTATGTCTGTTGGCCATGTGCATGTCTTCTTTGATAAATGTCTATTTAGGTCCTCTGCCCATTTTTTAGTTAGATTGTTTTTTAATGTTGAGTTGTATGAGTTCTTCATAAATTTTGGAAATAACCTTTCATCAGATACATTATTTGTAAATGTCTTCTCCCATTCAGTAGGTTGCCTTTTTGTTTTGCTGATAGTTTCCTTTGCTATGCAAAAGCTTTTTACTATTTTATATTTTTTTAGAAAATATATTTTTTTTGACAACAGATTTAAACCCTAACTTTTTTGCTTATGAGCTGTGTGGCTTGGGAAAAGTTGCTTAACACCTGTATGTGTTTTCTTCTGAAGGAAATGATAGAACCTTCCTTACAGGATGGATGAATGGGTTCAAAAGTAAGGTTTCTAAGGTAATCGGCATGATGCCTAGCACAGTAAGGAAACTGTTCATCATTGTCTCTTATTTCTAGAAAGTTCTTGTCTCTTGGCTCTGATATCCAACAGTCTCCTGTCCCTGTGACACATCTTCACCTCCCTGTTTGTCACTGGTCCCTTTCACTGCCCCTGCTTGTCTCCCTGTCCTCTGTTTTCCTTGGCTTTGGCAGGTTCCTGTGGCTCGTTCTGTGAAAGTACACACAGGTACGTACACGACATGACGGAGGAACATTGCCAGCACATCACATACAGTTACCCCAGGAATTGGTGAGACCTCAGGGGATGTGGAGTAGGGAGTGCCCTGCCCAGCACTGTGCTCAATGGAAGAAAGCTGGGCAGAGGGGAAAGGGCTCGGAGGCAAGGGGGTGCAGAGTCTGGCAAAGGTGAGAGGAAAGGATGTCCTTGAGGGGAGAAGACTGAGGCAGGTGTCAGCCATTCTGTTTTCTGTCTGCCTGAGAGACAAGGCTCCATACTGGACGTAATTAGGGTATAAATGATCAAAATAAAAATACTTTCAGCACATACATTAGATTTTGGAGATTAATCTATCACAGGTAAGAAGACGATCTTTTTCTATTTGTGGATTATAGAGCAAGATCTAAACTTCCTAGGCCCTAGTTTTTTCCATCTGTGCCTAAGAGGAGGGCTCTGGGAATACTGTGACTTGGGTTTGTAGTCTGGCTCTTCCAATTGGTAGCTTTGTGCCCTCAGGAGAATTGCTGAATCTGTGGGGCTTCCATTTGGGGAACAGTAATAGTGCCACTTCATGAGGTTAACTGGAGTAGAGTGAGATCATGCGAGTAAATGCTCGGCCCATCTCACGGGCTCAATACACCTTAATGCTGTTGCTGCTGTCTGTTTCTTCATATTCTGAAACATCGTTTCCTCGTCTATAAAACAGGGGCGATAATCACTTCCTAGGGATGATGGGTGCATTTATTGAACTGTCATTTGTAAATGCTGCGTGCATGACGGTCACTACATCACACATGGAAAGAAGCCTGAGGCAGGATATAACTGGGGTTGATGAAACGTTATCGTCACTAATTACATAATTGTTTGTATGCTTCCTTCTCCTCCTCATCCCCCTCTCCTCTGCTCTTTAGTGTTTGTCTCTCTTCTCTTCTCCCATCCTCCTAAAATACAAACTCCAAAAGGCTAAGGACTGTGGCTGTCATTGTGACACTGCTTCAGTAATGCAGTATGTGATAGATGCACAACACTCATCAGTTGAATTCATGCAAAAAAAAAAAAAAAAATGAAGAAAGGAGAAGCCAGAGACAAAGCTCGGTGAAAATTAAGGGACAGGAAACATCAGATTGAGTAGCCGGTAAAAACTTGCTGGTGAATGAATGTTGTGATTTAATGGCAGTCGTTGAAATGCAGGCTCATCTGTATGCTTCCTGAGTCACAGTCCAGCTGTCTGCTGACACCAAGTCACCGGTGGATACAAAAGCACCAGCTACCACTGGGGTCCAGAGCTGTTGAACTAGCATTGTGTGGAAGATGTCTCTGGGAATTATGAGTCCTGGTGAAGGATGGAGCTTAGATTTGACCCCGGAAAAGGCCGTGGGTATCTAATGCAGGGTTAATTTGAAGGTTAATGTATCAGGTGCTGGAATTCTCTACTGTTTTATGCTGCTGCTTTTATTATCACAGTGGATGGTGCTGAGGTCTGTCCAGGAACCGAATTGGCTCTTTGACATTAATGATTGCAAACTCAGAGTTCCAGTTTTGTGGAAATGTGGTTGGTCCCCTGCTTTCACACTGAAATGTTCCACAGAAGACGTGTAGCAAAGGCAAACACGAGGCAAATATTAAACTAAAACCCTCCTTTGTTCTAGAGGACACACTTGATGGGGCAAACTGAATGTAACGATTCCTTCTCTGGTGGGCGTGTTAGCTGCAGAAGACGTCTCTCTGCCTCCCACTCTGACCGGTTTCCTGCAGCCCCTGCTCTCCCAAAAGCCTTGCCTGTGTTTTATAAACAAATAAAAGATAATAAAACACAGGCAAGACTAGACATGCATGTTTTTTATGGGATAAACACAAAGAAATGGAAATTATACCCAGGTTTTCGGTCCCTGGAAGTGAGAATTTGTTGGAAAAGGCACACCCCGGGGACAAAAATGACACGGTTCCAGCTGTCTCTCTCCCCCACTGTGCACAATACTGTCTGCTTCTAGCTGGGGCCCCAATGCTCTGACCCCTGTCTGCAAATTCAAGTCACAGATCATTTTAAGAAAAAGGAAATAATCACAGATTCAGGGTTTTAATTGCTGAAAAATAAGTGGGTGTGCCAAATTGCTCCTTCCATTCCCCAGCAGTGCCAGCTCCTCTCACGTTCGTACAGTAGGTACCTGTCAGCCCCGGGGACTAGGGGGACAGGGCGGACGTAGGAGATGTGTGTCCTGCTCTCATGGAGCTGATTGGGGATACTGATTCTCAGCATCTGTCTCCCCCCAAGTGTCCCGTTTTATTCTCCCTCACTTTCTACCTCATCCTGTGTCTGCTCTGCATTTCCCCTTCCTCTGGCACCCCGAGTATTTGGGACCCTACAATGAAGACATCTGTGTTTGTGGAAAATAATTAGGACGTGTGTGCGTGCGCAACTGGGTTAAGAGGTCTCATTTCCTGAAAAAGGGTCACGTGGATTTTCCCCAGAAAGGCCAGAGATGTAGTGCTGGGGACAGATAGGAGGGAGGCTTAAAAGAATGGAAGTGCAAGAAACAGAACCTGTTACTTGCTTCGGGTAGTGTCCTGATGTGTGTTCGCTGAAATGCAGCTGGTGCAGAAGCAAGGAAGAAGGCATGTCTCAGGACCCACCCCTGCTGCCTTGCCCCCGTTTTTCTCTTTTGAGCCCCAAAGCCAGCCCTTTTTGCTTTTCACACTAATGGAAGCCTCTCTCTCCACTGGGAATCTAGAAACTCAGCACTCTAAGGAAAGCATGTGTTCAGAACTCAGGCCTGCGCCCTTCTGTGCTAAATACGGTTTAACATACACTTGGTTATTTAACTCAGTTGTCGTGGCAAAACCGAGAGGTAGGTCAGTGTGTCCTCATTTTTTATAGATGGTGCATTAAGAATCGGAGAGAGAAAAGTAATTTTCCCAGGTGTTACTGATAATACGTAAGAGAGCCGGAGTTTGAATTTCAGCGTGTTAGGCCCAGACCCGCCCTGGCTGTGCCTGGGTGCCAGGTCGTTCTGGGAGAGGCTGCCTGTGTGTCCTTTCTCACTTCCAGGCTACAGGTGGGATGCTCGTACGTGGGTGCTTATGTGTGGGACTGCGTTTGTGGACCCTCACACAACCTTGGGAGTGTGTCTTACAAGGTACATGAGCATCTCATCTCAGAGAAGGTAGCTGTTGGCCAGGAAAGCGTATTTCCTCGGAATGCTTTGGTCAGGTGAACAGACTGAGATCTCTTCCTCAGACTTGTCCGGGGAGCCGTGGTCTCCCGGTTCATGTTTTTTATGGGGCCGAGCCTGCAGTTTCTGAGCAGCAGCCTTTCAGCAGGCAGGAGATGTGGCTTGTGTTAATGAATTCCTCCTCCCTCCCACAGCTTCACAGGTGAGGGGAGGCAGGAAGTAGAGGTAGGGTCCTAGGTGGGTGGGACACGTGATAAGAACCAACGTGGACGATGGTTGTTGGAATGGGGATGGATTTCTTCTGAAAGGTGAGGCAAAGACTTTTTAATTAGGCTTATAGGATGGATGGGATGTGGGGCAATGAGCAAAGAGCCCTCACAATTGTGGGAATGGCCCAGAGAGATTTCAACACAGCCTCGAGGAATGACGTGTGATCCCAAATATTGTTGTTTAAAAAGTTGGAGGACCTTTTCTTTCCTGAAGATAAAGTAATAGATCGACTAAGAGCTTAGACAGCTTTTATGAAGATAAAATGAGGCGGTGCCAGAGAGTTAATGCAGAATTAAAAGCTTTGCAAGGGGTTTTCTGCAGGGCCAGTGTCCTGTGCGACAGCTAAATTATGTACCCGTGACAGTTCAGTATCTCTCAGGAAATTTCTGCAGAAGTTTCTTGAACACTTAGTCAAATTTGTTTTTGTTTTTTAATTTTCCAGCATGGAAGTTAGCATCCCTAGAAAGTGAACAAAGATGAAGATGGTCCCCACATTGGACTTAAAATGTGGCCTAACCCTGTCTTGTCTAAGCTTAGTGCCCCCCTACCTGCACCAGGAAAAGCAGCCGGACGCCCTGAGTGAGTCACCCTGCGTCGTCTGGGGCGTCTCAGACAGTAGCAGCCCGTGTCCGAAGCTGTTGTTTTCAGGGAAAGGACCAAAAGGGGCTGTTTCCCTGCACATTTCATTCCATGATCACTTCTCCACGAGCACAAGGTGCCAGCCATCAACGTGGTAGCACTTTTACAGCTTTTATTTTACTCCTTATTTAAACAATTTCACAGTTTAAAAAAAAAAAAGTAGGAATAGTACGACAAAATTCTCTATAACATTCCCTTGGATTCTGGAACTCCTAACATGTACAATCTTCTCTTTAAAAATTTTCTAAATCTGAAACAAATGAATATACGTGTGTATGTGCAGTATCTTTGCACCATTTAATATTGTTAGCGGCCTGATACCTCACTACCCTGAATACTTCCATGCGCAGTTTCCACATCAAAGGATATTAGGATATTTTCCTACATACCCACAAAACCCATCAAAATTAAGAACTCGATATTAATAATTACTATCATCTAGTCCACAGTTTCCATTAATAATGTAGCTAATTTTATCCAATATTCTTTTTTGAGGAAGTACCAATTATTTTTGGTATTCCTGTAATTTTGGAAGTCTGTATTATTTGAGGGACTGACCAAAAATCTTTCTAAAAAATTGACAAGTAAACATCAAATTTCTAACAAGGTAGATGCTATTATGTTTTTAGGACTTTATTTTTTAGAGAAGTTTTAAATTTACAACAAAATTTGTTTTCTGCACACATACACAGCCTCCCCCATTATCAATATCAGTCCCCAGAATGGATCACTTTTTAGCAAGGATAAACCTACACTGACACATCCTAGTCACTCCAAGGCTGTCATTTACCTTGGGGTTAACTTGGTGTGCATTCTATGAGTATCGACAAATGTGTAATGATCTAGATCCCTCATCGTAACACTATACAGAGTATTTCCACTGCCATAAAAAAATTCTCTGCCTATTTCGTTTTTCCCCAGCTCTGTCCCTTACTAGGAAAGGGAGTTATGGGTATGAACCAACATTGCTGTCAGACAGCTGCGTATTCAAATCCCACATCCATCCTCAATGTCCGAATGACTGGAATACGCCCTTTGATGTCTCTAATCCAAAGGTGGGAGAACCTGGGAAAGTTTCGTTCAAGAGCTGGATGTTGAGAAGAAATTATCACCGTGAGGAGAACAAAGAAAGCAGGATTCTCAGTGGAGATAAAGGACACAAGGAAAGCATTTCACAAATCCCTTGGAAGTAGAAGTATCCAGAGGAAGTTATTTGAGTAGAAATGTCTACATGTAAGTTCCCAGCTCAGAAACTCAGAGCTACCATCCTGCTTTCTCTTAGAATGCTGGGTGCTAAGATGGAGATCTTATCCATGGGGTATGAGTTTATCACACTTGAGGGAGAAGCTTTCCAGCTGTAGTGATGGATTTTCGTAGCGTAGTACACACAAGCCTGTTTTATGACACAGATCTCCAAAACCCGTCCCCTCAGAGTCACTGGAGTTTGAAGAAATTTCTGAAGGACTTGTGTCGGAAACTCTTGGGGACTTGATATTTCAGTGTTGGTCATGTATCAGCCCATTATTTTCTGGTGGATCAGCCCTAATTTTGATCTCTAGGTCTCTAAGCTAGCAAGTTACAGCAGGGAAAAAGTCACTTTAAAAGTGGCATTAGGACACATGCTACAATATGGATGAACCTTGATGATAGTATGCTAAGTGAAATAAGCCAGTCCTAAAAAGACAGATACTCTGTGATTCCACTTATATGAGGTCCCAGAAGAGTCCAAATCATAGAGACAGAAAGTAGAATGGTGGTTCCTAGGGGCTAGAGGAGGGACAGTAGGGAATTGTTTAATGGGTATAGAATTCTAATTTTGCAAGATGGAAAGAGTTCTGGAGATGGATGGTGGTGATGGTTGAACAGTAATGGGAATACATTTAATGATTCTGAACTCTGCACTTAAAAATAGGATGGTATTCGGTTATGTGTATGGTATCACAATCAAAAACAAATAATGTGAGTTAACATATTTTTAAAAAGGGACAGTTGGATTTTTTTTAAAAAGACACATTTTCTGTCTGTTAATGCATGACCATGGGAGTTTGGGTTCCTATTATTGATTTTTAGAACAGCGTGATGCCCACCTGGAGTTGATAGGTTCCTGTTTGGCTAGAAGGTTGCATGTGCTAGGACAGTCCTTGTTGGAAGTTGGATAGGAAAGAAGAGGAAGGGTACAGGAAGGCATGAAAAGATATAATTTTACAATTTCTGGAATACTCTGTTTTTCTCTCTTCTTAAAAACTGTTTGCTAAGCTAGGATTTGTACAATATCTGTGCTTAAAGTCATTTCAATGAAATCTTCAACTGAAACAAACAGAACTTGAATTGCTATCTCCACTTTTTATAGTCCCTCCAAATCTCACTAGATGTGTTTTGTTTTGTTTTTTTTTAATGTGATAATTCAACATGCTAGCAACTTCATTTTCAGTTTTGCCCCTGCTTAAACTCTTGTGTTTCTGTCAGAACTCCCTTATGTGGATAAAGATAAGACTGCTTATTCGTTGCTGCATGATGTATATCTTGTTTATTCTGGAGAAAAAGAAGTATAAAACAAACACAATGTTGATAAGCAGCACTATTACCAGTGAGTTGAAATATCCTTGAATCATTAGAAGATCTCTTCTTAGGAAGTATTTAACACCCAAGCAATAACTTGTCTACTTTCCTTAGAAGAGGTATGATTTACCAACCTTTCCACATTAGCTGTAACATAAAACATTTATTTTTAACAGTGGGTTACACTGTGTCTGTTAGGTCTGAATGTTTGTGCTCTACTCCCCACATTCATATGTTGAAACCTAACCCCAAGGTGATGGTATTGTAGGGATTCCCTGGTGGTGTAGTGGTTAGGCTTCGGTGCTCTCAATGCTGCGGCCTGGGTTCGATTCCCAGCCAGGGAACCACCACCACAAAAAAAAAAAAAAAAAGGTGATGGAGTAGAGCCAAAAGAGTAGAGCCCTCACGAATCAGATCGTGCCCTTATAAAAAGAGGGCTAAGAGAGCTCTCTCACGTCTTCTGCCATATCAGGCTATAGCTTGAAGGAATTGTCCATAAAACAAATCAGGACATTACTAGACACTGAATCCGCTAGCACCTTGATCTTGGACTTCCTGGTCTCCACAACTGTGAGAAATAAATTGCTGTTATCTGTAAACCACTCAGTCTATGGTATTCTGTTAGAGCAGCCCAAACAGACTGAAAATTGGTACCAAGAAGTGGAGGTGCTGCTGTAACAAATACCTAAAATGTGGAATGGGCTTTAGAAATAGGTGATGGGCAGAGAGTGGCACAGAAATGCATGCCAGGAGAAACATGCATTGCTGCGAAGGGACTATGAAGGTGATGCTGGTGAAAGCCCGGAAGCAATGGGAAAGCAGTAGCAAGAGCCTTAATCTTAGAGAGTAACCTAATGGTCATGAGTAGAATGTTGGTAGAAATAAGGACAGTAAAGGCCTTTGTGATGAGATCCCTGATTGAGATCACGTTATTGAAAACCAGAGGAAAGGTGACCCTTGTTATAAAATGGCAAAAAGTTTTGCCGAATTGTGTTTGTGGCATAGTACTTTTTAGGAGGTAAAACTTCTGAGATCCTGCTGAGACAGGCTGCGCAGAAACACGCTGTCCGAAGTGCTGGATTCAGAGTGGAAGGGACTTAAAGGTGACTCTCTCCCCTCCCACACTTTTCCCTCATGTCCTGACCTTTCTATCGTACTGCTTCCTAGAGGTTGTAACCTCTGTATCATTTCTCTAATGGTCACTTACAGACTAGCTCTTTTAAGTTCAGCCAACTGATAACCGGGCATTTCCTTCATCTCCCGTGTCTGGAGATCTTGAATTGTTGCGTCACAAAGCTGAATTTCTATCAGTCAGTTGCCTTTTTGAAGGTAGGTATCAGTGAGTGGAGATAAGTACAGGGGGGAATGTGGTGTGTAACAGATAACTAAGAGTATTGATCTGATAGAAGGCTGCTGGATCTCCTTGAGAGCTGGGCCAGTTTCATAGTTTACTTTCCTTAGATGTCGTGATAACGTGATTTAAAGGCACACATACTGCATGTACCATGACCGTTCCATTGAATTGTTTGTTTGGCACCCCTAAGTATGAAAATGTTTTTGTTTGATTTGTTTTTTCTTCACATTTTCATGAAGAGATTAGAGTGAATCATAGACAAGAATACCTATGTCTCAATTTTCCCACGGGGCTCTGTCACCCTGAGTGAGAACCGAAACAGTGACAAGTGACAGAGGCCATAGTGGAGCATCCATGCTAAATCCTACATGTGCATGTGTGTAAGCATTTCCCAATATTATAAATGGTGGGTTCCAGAGAAGGGAAGAGTCATTTTTTATTAGAAAAAAATAAGATTAGTCAGAATCTCTTGGAACTACTGTGACCAAAGAATATTGAGGTCAATACATCTATCTTTCTAACTTTCAATAGATGTACTTAAGCCATTCAAAGGGAATATAAAGCAACTAACTTAATTTTAAGGCCAACTTCTACAGAGAATTATACATCGTGGAATAAGCAGCAGGTGAGTATTAGACCTCAGCCTGGTTCTGTCCTTAAGTTGCTGAGTGACTAGATACATGATTATGTATTTTGGGTACCAATTTCCTCAACTCTCAAAGGAGAAGCCTGGACTGACAATCTCTAGGGCCATTGCCCACTCTAGATCTAGTGAAGGTGGCCATCTTTCATGTCTTAAAAACCACTAAGCAATGCAATCACATGTCTTCTCCATTCAGTCACTACTCAAACTTGTTGGCTCAGAATACATGTTGAGTTAATCTAAAGCAACAGTCTCTGGAATGCAGGAGATTGTCTATAAGATTTCCAAGCAGTCCTTGTCTACGTGTCTCCACATTTGTCAACTGTTGTGTTACCTGTCGGAATAATACCTATTTTTTTGTGTGTGGTTGAGCAACTAAACACTACATTGGATAATCATATGGTTTCTGGAATCATATGACCCGAGTCAAAATCCTGGCTTGTTCCCTTGCTAGTTTTGTCAGCCTAAGAATCTACATAATCTCTTGGACCCCAGTTTTATCAGCTGTGTGAAATTTCCATGATATTTATAGCTACATCATTAGGTAGTTAAGAAAATAAAATGAGAAAATCATATGAAGCCTAGTGCCTAATACATAGTGAAGATTGAAGAAATATTAGCTAGTACTTTTATCCATTGATACTCATTATTTATTTTTACCTCACAGATAGATCACTCCAAGATTTAGTAACTTTGAACATTCATCTTTTTTTTCCCCTGTTTTTGTGGGTCAGGAAATTAGGACGAGCTAGATAAAGGATATCCACTACCAACCTTGTCATGCAAAAAGGGAGAAAATAGGAGCCCATGGAGTTACTAGACAACAGCAGTTCTGAAATCCAGCAGAGCACATATTGGCATTTTCTTAATTTAGACTAACTTCTACAGGGAATTATATTACTACTCCAAAACTCTTGGCTCTACCCTCTGAGTTCCCAGTTCCTACCTCTGCGTGGCCCCCTTACATTTACAAAGTGGGTCATACTTATGATTCATTTAATGACACCTGCCATTTATATGGAGCTTTACAGCTGTGATGTCATTTGATCTTCAGAATAGCCCAGTTAGATAAGTACGATTATCATACCTCTATAAAAGATGTCACTACTAAGGCTCTGAGGTCACCAATTCATTAGGTTCTGTGGCTTTCATAACAAATTACCACAAATTGGGTGACTTAAAACAACAGAAATCTGTTCTTAGTTCCTGAAGGTGCAGTCTGAGGTTAAGGGTGGGTAGGGCTTTACTGCCTCTGGAGGTTTCCGGGAGAACCCTTCTGTGTTTCTTCCAGCCTCTGATTGGGGTCAGCATCACATTACCCGAGTCTCTACCACTGTCTTCACATCACCTCCCTTACATGTCCTTGTCCAATCTTGTTCTGTCTTCTAAGAGCGTTCCTCATTGGATTTTGGACCCGCCCAAATAATCCAGGTGATCTCATCTCACGATCCTTAATAACATCTCCAAAGATCTCTCTCCCACATAATAACATGTACAGCTTCCAACATTTTCAAACATGGACATACCCTTTTTGGGGTCCACCATTCAATCCATTACAGCCAGCCGGTACATACATAGAATGTCTGAGATGCAGGCTCACGTGTGACAGGCCTGGAGGCTGTGTGCTTAACCATCATCAGACCTGCCTTTGCACTCATTGAGATAGGGATTGATCTGATATCATAGGGGCAGGGATCCTCTAACAGTGCCCTCAGGAGCAGAAGTAGCCTAGGATCCAAGGCTCTGGTTCCAGTCCTAGGACTGATTCCTCCAGCAAGGTGGGCCTTCACCTCATCCCGTGCATTGTATGTGAGCTGGACCAGGTGAGGAAAGAGGCTTGATTCTGAGGGCAAGGATCCAGCACTGGAAATGCAACTGCAATGGTGACACCTTGAACTTTCTTAAAAACAAGTTTTTCTCTAGAGGGCAATGAAATTGAATCTCCATTTCTCTTTATCTCTCTCTCCGCTTCTCTAAGGACGAGGTAGCTCATCTTTTAGGATGAACACCGGAAGTATCTTAAAGGCCTAGAGGTTGACTCCATCTTGGCTGCTTGGGTAGAGGAAAGAGTTAGGCATAGGGAGCATGTGCTCATCTGTTTGCTATTTCTTTGGACTTGAGTTTGGCTGGAATGACAAATACTAAGTATGTGGACAGTTAGTTGGTCATTTTGACTCACTGTGCAGTCAGTCCCCTATGAAACTCATAGTGTTTGGCTACAGGGAGGTCTGTGTACTCATTTATGAAGGCTGTGTCAATGAACAGTCATTATTTACTGAACATCTCCATGCTTTTGTTTCTGTGCTAAGCTTTGTGGTAGATACGAAATGAGTCTTCCTATGCACAAAGGGATTATGGTTTCATTGAGAACATAAATAATATTTACAAATCTTTGCATCACTAGAAACAATGAGAGGCTAAAGAGCGAAATCTCAACTGAGAATACATTTTGACTCACATAATACTTTTTAAAAATGTTTGCACCAAACTTATTATATAACAAGTTGACAATGCACTATAGAATTTTATGCCTGAAACCTATGTAAATCTTGCTAACAGATGTCACCCCAGTAAGTCTAACAATAAAAATAAATTTAAAAATTAAAAAAAAAAAAGAGTTTGCACCAGTTACCAGTATTTCAAAATCAAGGAGTTTACATAAAAACTTATATCCTTAGTAGGAAAAACAAAGGAAAATATCAGAAGATCAAGCAATGGTGGGACCACATTGTCTCCTAGAAATACTTGGCTTTTTTAGCAGGAAATCTCCATTATAACACAGTCTCCAAAACTCCCAATTGTCTTAATTCAGGCTTACTTTATTCATTTAGATGATCTGTCTGGTTGCTGCAGGTATCTGAGTTTACAATTCTGGTATTAGGCAAAAATTAAGCCATTAACTCATTGTAAAATATTTTAGGATTCTAGGGAGGGGTGGTTAAAGAGGCAAAGAGCAATCAGGAAGCTTCATGAAGAAAGTGGGAATGAAACTGTCCTAGAGAGGCAGGAATTAATAAGATCATGGGAACAGAGACTATGAGAAAAGGAGCAAAGGTTAATGCAAAATTAAATTTTGGGGAGTTCCCTGATGGTGTAGTGGCTTAAGGCTTCGGCGCTGGCACTGTCAGCGCTGCGGCCTGGGTTCGATTCCCAGTCAGGGAGCTACCAACATACCAAAAAGCAAAAAAAAATAAAAAAATAAAAACATAAAAAAAACAAAATTAAATTTTGGTGTATTAAAGACCTATAAGGAGAGAGTGGGAAGGGCTGGGAAGGAACTATTCACAAAGTTTATAAAGAAGTCCTACAAATAAATACAAGAAACACATAAACTAATAGAAAAATACGTGAACATTATTAACACACTATTCATAGAAAAGGAAACACAAATGGCCAAGAACTACTAGGAAATATTCTGTAACACAAGGAACAGAAGATGCACAAAACAAACAAAAAAATGCATACCCCTTATACATGTACAAATATAACATAAATGTTTTGTAATTCCAAGGAAAATGGCAAGGATGAGGGGAAAACAAGCACTCTCATATACTGCCCAAGGGTGTGTCAGTGAGATGACAGCCTTGGAGGCACTCAAACAATATCTACTGCAGTAGGATACTTAGAAACTCTGGACCCAGCAATTTCATGTCCAGAAATTCTTAGTAATTTCCTTACGTAGTGATGCAAGGAAATGTGCAGACATGTTCAACAAGACCAAGGAAATAAATCATAGAGCTGAAATTTTCTTCAGTAGAAAAATAGTTAAATATCCTGGTGCACACTATGCATGCAATGGGAAATGATACAGTACTGGTAATGGGTGACTTTAAGTTACATATTACTTTGGATAAATCCCCAAACCAAATGTTTAAAGAAAAAAAGTATTATATAGCAAGCACATATAGCATGAAACTGTAACAAGGGTAAAAACTTACAGAACAAACACACGAGCTGAGCAAACATGATCTAGGAGAGCAGCGCAGAGCGGGGCCCTTGGACTAGCAACAGGTGGGGCTCCGGTTGGCCTGTTGGGCCCTCGGACACTGGAAGTTGGGCAACCGTGCAAGTTGTTGGTGCTTTTAGTCTCTGCTCAGAAAGCCATCTGCCGCGGTTGTGTCTTTACAACCATTACCTTCGGGGAGCCTGAGGCGCAGGTAGACCTTGTAGATACATGTGAAAGATGTTGGTTGGAAAACCATTATCTGATGGAAGATGAGAGTCTGCAGAACTAGCTCTGAGAGGTGGCGCAAAGGACAAAACAATAGGTATGATGCCTTTGTCATTCTTCTCGTTGTTGCAGTTCTGGGGACTCCCTGGGTGTTTCCAGTGACTTTCTAAGGGTTCAGCGTCAGCCCTCATGCACTCTGCCTCCTACATACCCAAGGAGTCAGCCCCCAAAGCATAGTCAGACAGTTACCCCCAGGTCATTGTCCTCCGCGTGGAGTTGGGCTCCTGCCCCACCTTCTGGCCCCAGTCCCTCGTGTGTTCTTTCACACCCACCTGCTCCCTCAGCAGGCGTTTCCGGGGGGCCCACTCGGAGCAGGGCCTTAGGAGAAACTGGAATCTCAGGTGTGCAAAGATGCATGGGGCACCTGTTCGTGCAGACTTCACAGCCCAGTGGAAGAGACGAAGAACAACACATCAATGAAGCAGCAATTCAGATAATTACACTTGACGTAAGTGCTACAAATTCAACAAAACTAAGTTTATCAGCACCCATGGGGATAAATACAGTATTTCTTCTGGGGTTTTTCCTGGTTGCTTGAGAGTGCCTGTTGTTTGAGTTCCAGTTAATGGGGAGTCCACTGTATGCGACTTTGAGCAACTGGGAATATTAGATAAGGTGGTCAGGGAGGGCTCCATTGAGGAAGTGGCTTTTGAACTGAGACCAGAACGCAAGAACCTGCGTGCGTTGCGCTAAGTTAGAAAGATTTTTCTTTTTATCAGAATAACTTGAAATAAAGGAAAACGGAGCCTACTGAAAATATACCACAGTGAGTGTGGAAACTTCAGTATGAGAGAGATTTTTTTTTTTAATTAAGAAACTATTGAGTGGTTTTAATAGCTCACTTGAGTATTTCTAGGGAGACCACAAACTTGATGTAAATTAATTTGCAATCATTTTTTACTGTCATAATGAAGTTTCTTAAAATGTGACTCAATGTCAGGACTATGGCAAAAATCTACTTAGTTTGAAATGATTAATTTTTTAGAATTTCTCTTGGTGCTTCTAAATCTGTCCCTCAGATACAATGTCTGTTTCTGAATAGCAAAGTCTCAGTACCTCCTACAACGCCTGTTCACTGTCTTAAATGCATCATTCACTTTGTAATCATTTGTTGTAATAAATGATTGCATTTTGCATTTTATTATTATTATTATATCATCATCTTATTAACTCATAATGAGCACTAATTATGTGTCAAGCACTATGCTAAGATTTGTAAAGGCCGAATCTCGTTTAAATCCCACCATCAGCCCAGGTGCCTGAAGGCATCATTACAGTAATGTATGTTAGAGATGACCAGTTTATGAGCTATGCCATAGACTCCACTGCATCAGCTCCCAGGCGGTGGTATGTGTACCCCTGGGGCTACGTGCCGGGCCATTCAGGGGTACACAGAAAATAAACAATAATGGCAAAGCAACAAATAAAGTAAAAAAATGCAGATCGTTCATTATGGAACAATAAATGTTAAGTTGGAATCATCGTTAATGGGGACACTTGAAAATTAGGTCCCATTAGCGAATGGTGATGGGTGAGGGCATGGCTATGAACCTTCCCCCAAACCACTCTTCTACCAGTCATCCTGCACAGTTTCAGAACAATCCATTTGCCACGTTTCTAGAACTTCCTCAAACATACAAATACATCCCTGGCCAGACTGATCAGTTTAATTACTGAGTAAAAAGTAAATGCATTGTCTTTCATTGTGGTTCTTTTCAAGCAATTTTTTAATTTAATGTTTAACATAGTTTCAGTTATTGTCAGTGATTTTTAAGTGTGTCAGTTGTGGATCAGTGGTTGGAAACAGGAACGGTTACAAAAACAAAACTTGATGTGGACATGACCCAAGCTCGGTGATCTCACTAACAGTGTTTCAATGGGCTAGTGATCTGCATAACAATAATTACAGACTTTTTAGATAACACAAATATTATTAATAAAGGTTAAGTACTTAATTATCATTATCAATCTTTAACTGTGGTGTAAATATTGTAAAATTAAATCTGTGGTTTGTATTTCTAGTGTAGTAATTTTTCTTTCCTAACTTATGACCTCATTTCCACTATTTTACGTTAAGATAGGCACTGACCAAAAGTGTCAAAAACAGTTGTTTTAAAAGCAAGGGATACAGTTTATAGAAATGGGTTTAGAAGGGGTACACAGGTGGAAAAAGCTTGGAAACCACTGATCTAGTGGTTTAAACATGCACCTAAGTAGGTTTATGTTTAATACAAGGAACTAAGTTGATCTTTTAAGCAAACATTTATTGAGCACTTATTAGCACTTATCATTCACATGTGAATATTATCCTGCATTCATTAAATGGTGCAATTGAAATTTGAACCCAGGAAATATGACTGGCAGCCGTGCTCCTAACCAATACACTGTATTCAAAAAAGAAAGAGAAGATTCTTCAGATCACCTTCAGTAAGCTGTGGCTCTCCAGAATTAGTGTCAACTAGATGTTTCCTGAAACTTCCTCTAGCTCTTAAATGACTGATTCCATACAAAGAGCAAGAAATGAACGGATTTTCTGAAATTTCCGTTACGTGCAGAGTCATCTGCAATGTAAGTTATCTCCTTTAATCTACAAAGAGTAGGACTTGATCACTTTTTGCAAAAGGCAGTGGAGGTTTGATACTGCTGCCCATCGTGTATTTTCTGCAGCAGTAAATATTGGGAAATAGCAAATGACCAATAATAAAAATAGTTATATAAATTGTGGTGTGTCCATACAGTGGACAGTTACACAGTCATTTGAAATGGCAGTTTTGAGGGTAATTCAGTGTCCTATGATGTATAATATGGAGGATATAATACTGAGTGAAACAAAATCAGGCTACCCAATCATATATAATACATGGTCTGATGCTAGTTTTATTTTTAAAAATGCCCACTTTCAACAGGGAAAATGAACTGGAGCTAAAGTAAGGTGCCTCAGCCCTGGACTGAGCACTCATGTGTGGCATCCAGTGTCCTAAGCAGCAAACATCACAGTATCCTCTGCCCTTTGGATGCAGCCCACTTAGAGGTACCGTGCCCCCATGGCTTTCTTTAGCTGACCTCCCTAAAGTCAAAATGTTGTCAGCACCCGGGTCACCTGCCAGAGTCCTGCTGCCAATGTCTTTTGTTCTGTCTAGGTCTGGTCTTGTGGTTTGTCCTTGCTTCATCCCATACCAGCCTGGCACGCATCCTGACTTTTAATATCGTGTCTCGGGTAGCTGCGCAAGGTCTGGACTTAGCACAGCCCAGTGGGATTACCCAAGTCACAGAGGCAATGCACCTATGAAATTTAAAGTTGCCTGGTGTCCACATTAAGACATGTGGCTACTTTTTAAGGTAAAAAATAATTAGAAACAGATAAATTTAATTTTAACGATACATGAGCTAACTCAATATATCCAAAATACTATTTTAACATAAAATCCATATTGACATGATCTGCGAGATACTTCACATCCTAGTTTTTGTACTAAGTGTCAGAATTCAGTTTGGATCGACACTGACAGCACGTCTCAACTTGGGCTAACCTGTGTCAGTGTCCAGGTGGCATGTGTGGCTGCTGGCTACTGTCTAGGAGGGCAGAGAACTACATCCGCTGTTCTTGCTTTTCAGACTTGCTTTTTAAACTACTCAGCTTTCTTCAGTGTAAATTTAGGTGAAAGGCTAATCAGCACTCAATCCAAAAGTGAATTTTCAGAAAATTGTTTTCTTACAGGAGAATTCAACTACAGAGTCTCTGTTAATGACTTAATTGGCAAGGGGTAATGTATTTGGCGAGGGGGCTGTTTCCATTTGTTTAATTAAATTAAGATGGAGATTAAAATGACTCATCACTTTGAGTTACTTCAGGCTGTAACCTATAGAGGTTTCATTTCACTTCTCTGAAACATGAAAGACACACCAGAGCCAAGAACTTGTTAGAAAAAATAACAACCCACCCCCCCCGGGCCAGCCAATGGCAAGGGGCCAGCAGGGCATGTTGCAGCTTTCTGACGCCCGCCCCCCTCCTCCAGTGATGCTTGTCAATCATTTAGTCATTCATTTAACACAGTTCTGCAGAAGTCTGGAGTGATCTGCTCGTTGACTGCTAGTGAACACTAGGGGAGATTTCCCCCATTTTAACTCCTTTTGTGTATGGAATATGCCAGTAGAGTCAATGCTGTTGAAAGAGTCTCCTCCATCATGATTCACCCGTGGAACCCATGGACAAGTGGAAATGGGAAGGGGTGGGCTGCTGACCAGTGAACATCGTCCTCTGGATCAGAGCTCCTTGCTAAGGATGGCTGGGCAAACCTGGTACACCGCGGTCATCGTCACACATCCAGCACGCTGACCCTTACTCTCCCGAGAACCTTCCATCCATCAGTCTGCTTTCTTAGGCATGACATCATTTCCTCTGTCATTTCCAATTTTGTGAGTTGCATTAGGCACTTATTTTTGTTTTACAGGTGAGGAAAGTAAAGCTGAAGACTTTCTAAGTAGCTTACCCTGCTTTTGTCTCCCACTGTGGCCAACCACCCTCCAAACTGCTGCTAGAGCAACGCCACGTGGTACAAAATCTGACGGTGGCACGCCCTGGCTGAAATGCCCTCCACTGCCACCCGGCCGTAGCACAGCCGCCCCGCGGTGACCCTGTGTCCCTGTCTGATTTCACCCCTGGTTCTTCTCTTCAGCCCCATTTGTCTGTGTGCTCGGAAGGCTGCCCCTAGTGGCCTCCGGACAATGCTAGCGCGTGGCGCTGAGCATTCATTACGTCCTAGCTGCTGTGTGAACGCTTTATCACCTATTAACGTGTTCACCAAAAGCACGTCGGTCCTTGGTCTCTTGTCCTCACTCACTGTAGTGAGTGTTATCAGTTGGATGTACCCAGTTAGCCACAATGGAAAACAAGTATAAAATACTTCTCCTGCTCAGGAGTTTCCTTCATGCCCCGTTTCTGTCACTTGCTCATTCAGTGAGCTCATCAGATCTTAAGATACCTGCATTTTATTATATGATGATCTCAGTTTTAAAGCTTAGCACAGGCTTATAGCACTTGGACTTCCTAGGTGTCTCCAGCAACTGGACTTGATCTCTTGCTCTTCTTCCCCCACTTCCCTACTCCTCCCTCCCAGGATTACCTGATTCTCTCCCTGACCATTTTCTGTCTCTAAGGATGATACGTTATGGCCAAATTTAATTGCTTATCATCTTGACTAATTTTGGACAAACATTTAAATATGTGAAGCAAACAATGCTATTTTAAATGGTATCTGTCTTCATCCAGCAGTGCCCGAGCGTTACGCGTACTTACTGCATAGCAGGGCCCCTTCCTTTGGATGTACACCCAGAAATACCACTACTGGATCATATGGTAGTCCTATTTTTAACTTTTTGCGAAATCTCCATAATTTTCCATGGTGGCTGTACCAGTTTGCACTCCCACCAACAGTGCACAAGTGTCCCCTTTTCTCCACATGCTCGTCAGCACTTGTTGTCCCCTGTCTTGTTGATGATGGCCACTCTAACAGGTGTGAGGTGGCATCTCACTGTGGTTTTGATTTGATTTCCCCAGAGACTTACGTGGCCCTGCTGTGCACTTTCAAAGTACTCCCCTTGGGAAGCTATGCACTGATGCCAGAGCCTAGCCCACCCTTCAAAGCAGTTTTGGAACTCTCTTCTTGGAATGGCCATCAGAGCTGTCATTGTCCTCAAAATCTGACAATTAAGTTTGCAAACTTGCCACAGTGCACTTACATTGGCAGCACTGTACAAACAACTTGGTAGGTGTCATAATCTTGGCACATCTGTGTCTCACAGCTGTGTTCCTTTTGACATGTGGCAGCATCTTAGTGGCATTAATTATGGTTACTGCGTGTTTTTGTGTGCCACTGCAAGAGTGTTGGAGCTTGAATTATGGCAATGAACAAACATTAAATTTCTTATTAAAACTTGTCAAGAGTGGAAGTGAAATCAGGGACATGTTAGTTCAAGTTTATGGAGATAAATCCATGAAGAAAATGGCAGTGTACAAATGAATTAAACATTTTTTCTAAGTGGAGAGAAAGTGTCACTGATGAAGAGAGGTCAAGGTGCAGCCAGTAATGAGCAGAACTGATGAAAACATTGCAAAAATGTATGGAATTATGTGTCAAAATCGTTGGCTAACTATGAGAAGCATAGCAGACCAAGTGAACATCGATAGAGAAACAGGAAAATTCTAACTGAAAATCATGGCATGAGAAAGGTGTGTGCAAAAATGGCCCAAAGGAGCTCACCGATGAACAAAAGCAAAGGAGAGTCAAAGTTTGCCAAGACCTTTTGGAGAGGAAAGACGATGTTTTGGGCCCTGTTATCCCTGGTGATGAAACATGGGGGTACCAATACGACCCTGAAACAAAGCGTCACAGTGCACAGTGGAAGTCAGCCAGTTCTCCACAACCAAAAAATTTCAGTGAGTCCAAATCAAGAATCAAAATGATGTTGCTAACCTTTTTTGATATCAGAGGGATTGTTCATTATGAATTTGTACCAACTGGACAGTCAACCCAGTTTAATACTTAGAAGTGGTGAAAAGGCTGTGTGAAAAAGACAAAAACAACCAACAACTCGTGGCTCTTGCATCACGACAAAGCACCAGCTCACATGGCACTGTCTGTGAGGGAGTTTTTAGCCAGTACACAACTTAACTGTATTTGAACATCTTCCCTATTCATCTGAGCTGGCCCCCAGTGACGTTTTCTTTACCCAAAGATAAAGGAGATATTGAAAGGAAGGTATTTTGATGACATTCAGGACACCAAGAGTAATACAACAGCTCTGATGGCCATTCCAGAAAATGAGTTGGACTAAGTGCTGTTGTCAGTGCACAGCTTCCCAAGGAGTACTTGGAAGATGACTGTAGTGATAGTCAACAATGAGGTATGTAGCACTTCTTCTAGGATGAGTTCGTGAATTTAATTGTCAAGCCTATGTATGTACATACATACATATTTATCTCCAGAATCTCACTGCACTTCTGTATTCACAGGTATATGTTGTCTTTTAAATGCCCTTCCTTCTTGCTATAACAAGCTGATTATACCCTGATATTTATGTTCCTAATAAAATAAAAGTTTATTTTCTTAACAAGACAATTTTTTTTCCACTTTATGTATTAGACTGATATTAATCTTACCTCAAGGAGAGCTTGGCTATGCTTTCACCTTATACGTATACAAAAGATTCCATTTATTTTAAAATTATTGAGCACTGCTTTCTGCTGTTGCTAATTAGATGTTAATTAATGCTTTTGTACTTGCTCATTTATTGGGAATCTTCCTTTTTCTTCATGTCAGGGCCCCTGAAAGTGTATAAATTCCTATAATGGCTTTTATCTGCTCTTAAAACAGATTGTAGAACAAAGTAGTCATTTTGAAAATTATAGCAGGCCAATATCTACATGAGACAAAGACACACAATTCTAGGGGACATTATTCACCCGACAGTAATTAATAATTTTAGTGAGAATTCTTCACAGCAGGACACATTATGGATTTCTTAACTGATGTAAATCAATCCTTTAAAGTTTGTTCTTCCCCTTGAGGCTCTGAGAAATCACAGAAAAAAGATTAAAGGGTGAAAGTTAAAATGCTGGGATAGATGTTTTTAAGCTAATGTATCTCATCTTTCAAAAGGTCTGCTCAATGGCAGATTAGTCCCTTTCTGTAGATGAAAAGACTGAGACTTCCTATTTCTGCATGTTGGGTAGGAGGAATGGTTCCAAGCAGAGGGCACAGCATGTGCAAATGATCAAAACTGAAAGCAACGTGGCCAAGTCAAGGGAGGGAAGGGACAGTGGAGCCAAGGTCCATGTCAGAGGCTGGTGTGCACCTGCCAGGTCTCTAGGGAGAGGTTAAGGGTTTGGTGACTTGTCCATTGTGTAATGGACAGATCGTTGACCAAAATGTGAAAAAAAGGTTTAAATGGATAGAAGAGGAGGTAAGTTTCACAGTCATTAAAAAGAGAGTGATAGCTTCAGGTAGGGCATTAGCAGATTACGTAGATAATCATTTTAAGAAGGATTTTGTAGGGCTCGTTTATGGGCTGGACGAGGACTGCCAAGTCTGAGGGAGAGGAAGGTGTTGAGTATGGTGTTCGGGTGTTAAACATCCAAAACTGAGTAGAGGGTGGAAACTTTTTTTTTTTTTTAAACACAGAGCTCTAAAGAGGAACAAAGAATAAATTTAAGGAAATACCTTAGGTTGAGTTGATCAAGGAAATAGACTGAGGCTCTGATCTGCAGGTAGGCTTCAGCCAAGCCCACGGGGAGTCGTGGGCTGGGATGGCCCTTCAGGGACATCTCAGAGTGGCAAATAAGGCGTATAGGTCACTCGCTGATAGGCAGTCCCTCTGGGGAAGAGTGTAACCTCAAGTGAGTCAGTTCACACAGCTGACAGCCATTCCTCGTTCCTCAGGGGGGACTCAACTGCGAACCTTCAGTCCGCAAAGGTCCTGGCAGCTGGGAAAATGTGTGAATCGATCCTGTAGGCAACATAAAACTTCTGCTTTCCACCCTTGGCACCTTCAGCTCCATCTCTAGGATTCTGGTGGGACTTTCCGTAGAGAGATTTTGAAGAGCAAGATGAATGGGAAAGATCCTCTCCTGTGGCTAGCTGGTCTGGGGGCTGCAAACGGCCCTTGTCCTTGGGCCTCTGCTGCACACCTAGACGTCCCTCACTCTGGTTGGTTGGTGCCTGTGCTAGTCTAAGGGCCTTAGTTGGAGGGGTGACACAGATCCTTCCTGCTGAGCCGTGGGACCCCTGATCACCATGCCCTACTCATGTCATGACCACTGAACTTGTCAGTTGGGTAGGAGAGTCCTCAGAACTGCTACATGGAAGCTGAGTGATCTTCCCTGCCCTGGTCACATGACAGAAAGCTAAACTATTCTTCACTGTCCCCACTGTGTAACAGCAGCCCTGTGGCCTTCTGACGATGACGTCAGTTGCCCCTCACAGATCCATGATTCTTTGCCTCCTGGTCTCCCTGCACAAGTAGCTACAGTGACTGTGCAGTAGCCGAACCGGAAAGTTCACCTTCTCCTATGGCGGAAGCTCCCCCTTTAAACCACAACATTGTTTTCCTGCCCTCCAGCTACAGGAGATAAGAGTCTCATTACAGGGCTCCACAAGCCCTCTGACTTTCATATCTCACCTTAAATTATCCTTAGACAATCAATAACCTGGTTTTATTAATATAAACTATAGCAATACTGCTTTCATAACTGTGCTTGAGACCATTAAAAAAACATCAGAGCCAAGCTGTGTAAACATAACTACTTGGAAGTTTAATATATATTGGCCAAAATTACCTATAGATTAAACTTGAAATTTATGAAATTTTTTTTTCTGTTCATCTTGATGACTTAAAATGCGATTTATATTTTACAGTTGAGATCCTAGACAGAGTACCTTCATTATTCTATTTTGTTGAAAGACAGTAAGCAGACCCCACAGGGTGAAATTGCAAATTTGATTTTTTAGAGATAGAGAAAGCATGTGTTGGAGACTGACCAAGGCTTGAAATTAAAATGACATGGAGTTTTTCTTCACGTGACTCGAGAAACTTGTAATGTGTCCTCTCAACAGAGTTACAGACAGCAGGTTTAAAAATCGAGTCTGTATGTCAGATACCGACTTTTGATACGTTCCGACTCAAACATTGCTTTGCTTGAAAATATAATAAGCCTGTTTGCTAGAAATATCACTCCACTCTCCTCCCCTCCCCCCTACACTTTAAGTGAGGCATAACATAACAGTTACTAAATAAAATACTAAACCCTCATGTTTTAGACTCTTATGTGGCTTTGGATGGTGATTTTTGTAAACTAAGCTTCTGTTGGTTTTGTTTTCAAACCCATGCTGTATAGTGCAGTCAGGTCTCAGGCAGACGTTCACCTATAGAGGACTAGTGGTCAGTTGCCATCTGGAGATGTACCCCTCACACTGCAAACCGGAAGTCTACAGTTCACAATGAGCTCGTGCCCTGCCCCCCTGGTTATATCCTTCCTCTGTAGTCCCTGTCAGCCCCTCCCCTCTTACTCTGAACTTGAGCTTTCTGTATAACCAGTTTCCTCAACTATTAAAACATAAAGGTCAAATGTTTCTTCTCATACTATTGTACATACAGTGAGATAGTAAAACTTATCTTTATCAGGACCTATGTCATCTGTCAGGATCACTTCCTTTCTGGAAAGGTCATGAACAGGTGCTTTCAGTCTTGCAGCGTGTCCTTGCCACCCAAGGCCAGTTTATCCTCAAACAAAGGACTGAGAAGCCTTTATAAAGGTGCTGGGTGGGCAGCTGGGGCGTGTGGACTCAGAGGGAGACTGACCAACGTGTAAGCTCAGAGATGTTTAAAAAGTCAGTGCAAGGGTGTTGTTTACTACAGTGCTTATCAAAGAGTGGCTCCCAGCTACTAGATTCACCGTAGATGATGGTTACACCTTGACGTTCCTCAGCTTCTTCGCCCCAGACACACTGAATCAGAACCAGTGCAGTTTTGTTAAAAAGCTTTGCTCTGTGCAGAAACTTTGCTGAGAGCTTTGCTAAACCTTGCTTCTGAGACCCACAAAGTCTTAACCACCAGCCTACTTTGTCTTTAGCTTTAATGATTTTTTTTTTTAGTTTTGAAGGAGTAATTGACCATTTTTGCCCACACCCCAAACCACACAGGGGTGGGATGGATGGCACCAGCTCAAGCTCTCTCCCAGTCTGAGGCTGTGATGTGTAGGCAAGTGCTTCTCAACCCCACGCAGTAAGCTGGTTATATCTCAAGAATAAATGCTAAATGCTTCAGAAAAGCAGCCCCAGTCCCGTGTGCTCTGAGGGGAGTGTCCGATGCCAGCATCAGATCCACAGGCATCAGGAAACTCACAAATACGAAGTTATACCCACAACCAGCCGCTGGGATATCACCGGCTCTGCAAAACAGGTGTGGAATGCAGACCTTCTCCGGGCAGATCGTATATAATCCTATTAGTTCCAAGCCAACAGCAAACCTGAAGTACCTTTCATAATTCCCACTTTTATGTGTGCTCTAACACCTGCGAGATGCATTTCTCTTTCGCTCCAGGAGTTCTGACTGACCAGCCCTGCATTATTAAGTTTTATTTCTCCATTTAAGAAACATGCAACAAAGAGTCCATAAATGTGTTCTAAACCCTTTTAAACCAGGCATAAAATCTCTTTGCAAAACAAAAAAGAAAAAAAAAATTGTTTCTTGATAACCATGGTCTTGAACAAAGGTCTAGTGGATTTTTAAGGCGCTCATCTCAGCCACTTTCAGACTCACACTATATGCCTCTCCTCAGATACTTTTCAAACACAAACACACACACCTGGGTAGAACCTGATAAATCATGGTAAAGAGCCAAAATTTGTAACTGTGCATTATTTGATTCTTAGTTCCATGAAATAAAATTTAAACTTTATTTTTATTCCTTACCAGCTGACTGCCTTTATTTTTATTAGAAAGTCAAATAACTAAAGTTTTTTGGTTTTGGTTTTGTTTTTGTTTTTTGGTTTTTGTTGTTTTTTGTTTTTTTTTTTTTTTTTTTGCATTTCTTCCTGTGTGTTTGCCCTCATGCCTGCTCATGGCTCTACCCTGTGCATTTCTGTCTGCCTCTTAAGTTTGTCTATTCCCAGGGGATAATCATGGTTTTTTTCCCTCTATCTCTGATACTTGTTGGAAATTTTCACAACTTCTTACCTTATTCATCTACCTCATCCCCCACCCCAAGAGCTAGTACATGGTTTGTGTGTGAAAGATGACTTTATTATTCTTAGATTTAGTTCATATTCCATGTCAAATTTGTCTTGTTTATCTACCGCCATATTTTAAATCATCCTGAATGTTTTTTATCAAGACCATGCACGCCTGTACTGCCTACATGCGTGTGTGTGTAACGGTTCATAATTCAAAGCAGTGGTTTTCATACCACTGCTTCCCTCCCTGGAGTGCAGCCGCTATTAAGAATTTCTGACTCTAATGCTTTGTTGGTGAACTTATAATTTTTTTATAATATGCTCCTATCTCTATGTCTTGGTTTATCTACTGATGACCTGTCTTTATTTTTTATATTTTCCTCATCTCTCCTCCTTAGCTCTCTTTAAAAAAAAAAATACTTCAATATTGAGCCCAAAGAGAGAACCAAGTGACAGCGACGAGGAAATGGAGTTCCCTCTGGCTCCCATCCCAGTGCCCTGGTCACCTTAGCATTAGTGTTCTGCAAAAGAAAACCAAAGGTCACACAGTGATCTCAGGGATGGGGACTAAGGGAAATGTAGAGTCCACGTGTCACTGTCTTTATTCATGTATTCCACTGTAGGAAAAAGCATGAAAAAATCACTCAGAACCATCTGCATGACCAGCAGTCTCAGGCAAAATTAAGTGATGTTTGCAATGCTGTGAGAGTTACTTGGACAATAAACATATCTTTCCTTTTTTCTACCCTTGCCTGTGTCTTAATAGCATCAGTGCATATGGATAATCAGACCTGGAATTTTACAACTGTCAGAATAAATGAGGTGCAGCATAAATCCCATTGTTTTATCCTGCTGCACTTGGGGTCAATTTTCTAAACCAATTATTTAAAAACACAGCATTATTAGCTTGTCTCCTTAGGGCAATGGATAAAGACTTACTATATATAAATCATTGCTCATATTTCATCTATCATCACTCTGTGGCTGATTGGAGATATTAGGGAGAAAGATTTCTTATGAATAGAAGTGAAAGGGAACTGTTTAAATTGCAGATAAAAAAGGCTCAGTAGAGAAGGTAACAGAAAAATACACATTAACGTCTAGTGTAGAGAAAGCCAGCAGAACACCCTTGTCAACAGAAGAGATGTGAGCAGAAGACAAATGTTTTTAGTTTGGATGTAAACCATACTAAAACCAAACTCATTTCATTGAGCATAAAATTTATTGTGTGAGTCTTAGATAGTTAGCAAAGATAATTTTGTGAGATTTTAATAACACTAGAAGGAGGAGGAAGAAGACAGTAACAATGACAGCTTAATGAAATGAGAGGAACTGAGGGGTAAAATAGTTGAAGGAAAATTTGCCTGCTTATAAAAGCTATAATAAAACCCTCTGATTTTTGGAAAAGTGTTAATAGATGCTTTACATATAGAAGGTGAATAATAATACAAAACAGTAATACTGTCGGGGGGGGGCATACTTAGTTTTTCAAAACAGATATTTGTTTCATAATTTTACTAATTTTACTATTGAATGACTGCATGGAATAGTTAGGGGTAGGAGCCTTGATAAGGAAAAGGATCCCCAGAGACTAGTGCAGGGCCTCGACTGATCTCTTTAAGCTCTTTTAACTCCAAGAGTCAAAATGACAGAGACAAAAGAAAAAACAAACATGGTTGACTTTTAAACATCTTAATGATGTTTAAAAAGTAGTGCTTTCCTCTTCTTTCTGGTTAGCCAATTCTGAACCCTTCTTCAGCTCCACTTAAATTTCTTTTCTCAAAAAACTGTCTTATAATCTCTAATATAGTGTATACTCCAAGAATTAAAGAGTGTAGAGAGAGAGAGCGCGCGCGCGCGCACACACACACACACACACACACACACACACACACACACACATGCGCACACACACACACACACACACACACACACACGTGTGTGTGCACTGCATTGAGTCTTTCCAGTAAATGTATCTCCAAGCCAGAATTTGGAAAGTTCAGTAATTTAGAATATGGGTTTTAAAATCAATGCAATCTGCCCCCAAACTTCTACATGAAGTGATGTTGGACAAATAACCTAAACTCTCTAAGCGTTATTTCTTCAGATGTAACATAGTGACGTAATAAAGCCTAGTTATCATGAGCATATGGATTTTTATCTGCCGCCTCTAATACTTTTCCAGATGATTCTCAAGTGCCCATCAATAAAGGGACTTACTCCCTGGACCTCAGGTTTGGCTGTGGGAACCAGATTAGGCCAACCAGAAAACTTCTTCCCCCAAACTAGTTGTGGCATTGGTTATTGGTATGCAACCCAAGGCAAGTAAGCCAATTAGTGTTCTTCCTTGACGGTTCTCAGCTGGAGCAAGAAGGGTTACCTACCTCTGACAGCTGTAGATGACCATCATTCCTCAGCCCTACCAAATGCAAGAGTTATGCTCTTCAAAGAAAATGATGCCAGATCTGAAGGGGGTGGAGGAACAACTGAAAAGTGCATGAATAAGTCTTCTAAGTATAACAGATTGAACATGACCTTCCCAGTGTCTTCATTTGCTATTATTTGCTAGCACTTTATTTTAAACTACATTGAATTGGAGTTTTCTCATAAAATTTTGAAGAGCCTTAACTATTATAATACCTTATAGACTTGTAGGGTTACAATGAAAATTAATTAAAACATGTAAAGATTTAGTACAATGCCTGGCATAATCACTTAATAAATGTTTGCTCTGATGAAGGTGCTGATGATGACAATGATGCCTTCTCTTCTTCCTTCTCAGAGTATTTCCTGTAGAACACCATGCAAATCAGTTTTAGGTGCTTACTCAATTCTGCCTGGAAAACACACAGAGTTAAAGAACTAGGACGGGAACAGAACTTGGAATGGCATGGCTGAATGATCTGTTTCTGTTGTCAGATCTAGCCAACCCCTACTTTCTATCACTTTTGTTTTCATTCATTCTTATCATCGTTAACTCAGATTGAAACGTCAGTGCAGCCTCAGACTTGAAAAAATAGTTCAATCTCTGCTTCATGTGTTTCTATTTGAAGAAGCAAATGCATTTGTTATCTCTCGGACACTGGGGCTATGCAGTACTGATTGCAGCCAGTTGTCATTGTGTGAATTTCAAGTCTTGGGTCGTGCTGTTAACAGCTATTCTCTGGGGCTGTCTTGAGAAAGGGGACTCCAAAGTTCAGAATTTAGGATATTTGGAAACTTAAAAAAATGATACAGTGGAATTCTGTAAGCCTTATTACACAGGTGAGGAAAACTATGTTATAAGGTTTGAAATAATTGGGGAGCAATGTACCGTAACTGACACACGTTTACTCCTCATCATTACTAGTTATTATCATTGTCTTCATCTGTGTCCATGTTACCAGTGCTAATTCTGAACCCTAAATTTGAAACCTACAAGTGCATTTGCACGGCACATCCAGGAGTCTACTGAACAATTTTTAGGTGAGGACTTTAAGCAAAGCAGAAACACGGCTGAAATCAAAGAATAAACCGTCTCTGATAGTGGAGTAACAAAAAACAAATTCTAAACTGTCCTGTCTTGACTTGTGGACTTTAGCCATAGTTGGGATGTTAGATTTAGTGGCTGTTCTGGAGAACACAGCATTAGTATCCAAATGACGGGTTGGCATGGGGTTCAATTTAAACTTTTCCTTATCTTCGTGAAAAAAAAAATGTGTCATGGAAAAAATAAGTGGCACTTAGGAACCAAATAGTTGCTTTAACATGTGAGTGTTTCACAACTTTTTGACTGGTAAATGACTTCTGTAATCATGACAGACACGGTAATGTAGTTATGGCATCCACTTCTGCCTCTTGGGCACATAGCTAGTCTATATTCCTCAGATCTTTTCCATTAGATGTGGCTGTGAGACTAAGTTCTGGTTAATGGCAGGTGGTCAGAAGTGAACTAGTCCGCGTCTGTCCTTTCCCTCTCTCCCTGCTCTTTATGTTGGCCAACTATGAGGGATCCTAAAAGAGCCTGAAAATGGGAGAAATCAGACTTCCTGTTTGGGCTAGGGAAGGGCACCTAACAAGGAAAGACAGGGTCACCTGGGGCTCATGAGTTATTCATGCACTTTTATTGTGTTGAGCTATTATAGAAGGCTTTGTGGGGGGAGGGGGTGTGTGTGTTTGTTATAGCACACGGGGATGTTTACCCCAAGTAACAAAATAGAGGTTGTAAACACTTGAGTCTCTTAAGAGTTACTTATATTTTACATTTTCAGTATTGTCTGCTGAAGACATGTACTTTAGATTAATATGTCATTAAAATTTCATAACAAAGTACAAGAGCAAGTCTTTAACTTATTGTCATTTAACAAATAATATCTTCTTTTTAGTTTAACTTAAGTATATGATAATTGGCCAGTAAATTTTATATGCATTACAGTGTATTTGATTTTGTTTTTGATTGAGGTGGTCTAGTGTAAGGCTGCCCAGATTTGAATCTCTGACTCGCTGTATGAAGTTGAGTGACATTCATAACTTTT
Source organism: Lyroderma lyra (assembly GCA_004026885.1). Taxonomy (NCBI): domain Eukaryota; kingdom Metazoa; phylum Chordata; class Mammalia; order Chiroptera; family Megadermatidae; genus Lyroderma; species Lyroderma lyra. The sequence goes on along the minus strand of PVJL010000163.1, from coordinate 55,500 downwards.
TAAGGCTCAAAATCTCTCTCTAGAAAATAGGGATAATGATATTTATAGTCTATTTCCTCTCTATGAAATGAAATCTCATATCACTTACCTCATGGGTTATTGGTAGGATTATTACTTGATACATATTATATGATACATTTTATACATAACATATAAAAGATTTAGGTATCGTCAATAATATTCTGACTGCCATATTATCACATCCCGTGTGTGTGTGTGTGTGTGTGTCTTGTAGTTCTTTAAAATGTGTCAGCTTAAAAGTACCTTGTTGAACTTCCAATGAAAATTAATGTCCAGCATTACAAGTAAATAATTACTTTTGGGATGACATAGATATTGAAGGTCATGAACTCTGCCATTGGAACTGCATGATCTATGTTCAGTTGTGCATTGGCTTTGCATTTATTAGTCATGGGTCTGTGGATACATATTTGATGTCTCTGAGGTTATTAACTTAGTCCGTGATAATATGACACTTGCAGTGTGGTTATGAATTTTAAATAACTTAATAAATACAGCAAGCTCTCAATTAATGCCAAATAACTCAAATCTCATGGCACAGTTTGTCTCATGTACCCCTAGCACTTCCCTCATATCTTCCTTGCAGTCTTGTCAATAGACTGAATCCAGAAAGATCAGGAGAGAACATGTCTTATGGGTCTTTAATCTCTAGAACTAAATACAACTAGCTTGGTTGATAAATGGCCTCTTAATAATTATGTAATCTGTGAATTTATGAGTTGGTTTAAATGGCTTAAATCTACTATAAATTAGTATCAGAGGAAGAAGTTACAGTTGCCATTTAGAATCAACCGGGAGGATTTTCTAAAACAATATTCCTATTGGTGTCATTTTTTATTTTTATATAACAAACCACCCAAAACTAAAACAACAGTTTTTCTTTAACAGTCCTGTGTGGGTGGTTCTTATTGGGTTAAATCTCATGCAGTTGAGATGCAATACACAAATACACATGATGTTTCTCTGTCTCCCTCCCCACCCCCTCTCCCTCCCCTTCTCCTCCTCTCTCCTTCTCCTCACCCTTGTCTATTTATCTTCCATCTCACTCTCCATATTGTCTCTCTTTCAGGGTTCTCCACATGGCTTGGGATTCCCATAGTGTGTATTAGTGTCACAAAATCTGAGTATACTTCTGACGTGGCAAATGCTTTTAAGTGGCCAGAAGCAGAAGCTTCTAGGCTGGTTGAGAACTAAGCCCAGAGCTTGCTCAGAATCTTAACAGAGAAAAACTGCAAATATCTTGGAGAGGTAATTACTCTCCCCTGGGGAAGCAATTACCAAATTCTTTTTTTTTTTCTTTTTATTTTTTGTCTTAACAAGACTCAAGATGAAGAAATAGTACAGAACTTGATATCTTGAGATTCGATCTGCTTTCTAAAATACAACTGCATACAACATGGGAGTTTTCAGACCCCTCTTGGGAAAATAGTCCCAGGGAAGACCTGCCCTTGGATTTTCACTTGTAAGAAATGGAGACCAACCCAGTGATAGCTATTGTCTGTACCCTGTGTTTCTGAAAAGTGTAAACATGAAGACATGGACAGTGATAATATGTTTACAAGCATGTCTGTAGCTTGGGTTTTTACTGAGAGGGCCCAGGAAATCACCTTGGATATCCAGGTGTTTGCTGACCCCAGCTGAGCCCAGGATCTGCAGAGACAGGATCTGTGTCTGCCTTTTTAATAATTACCCCTAAGTGATTCTGATGCACAACCGGGCTTTAAAGATACCCAAGTCAGTTGTTCTTAAACTTTTATAGGCATCAAAATTCTCTCAGGGGCTGGTTAAAACCCAAATCACTGGGTCCATTGTCAGAGTTTCTGATTTGGCAGGTCTGGTGTGGGGACTAAATTTTGCCTAACAAGGTCCCAGGTGATCTGATACTGTCTGGGGGCCACATTTTCCAAGTTCCTGACATAGAACAGGGGTCAGCGATTTTACTTTCTAAAGGGTCTGCATATTTAAAATCGAAATAAACATGGCTAGATTGCCCACCTCCCTGGTTTTCGACATTTATACTTCCCCTCCTCCTTGCCAGTACATGGACTTCTCAGATGCTTCGGCGTTGGCCGATCTGATAGTCGTCTAGTTTTTTATGGCTGACTCCTTTGGGGAGTTCGGCAGTTTCTGACCTCTCACAGACTGTGTCTGGGAAAAGCAGGTCCTAAATCTGGGTAATGAGGATGTGGGGAAACAAATTGTCAGTGCTCGGATCACCAGTGGCAAAGAATGGACAAACACTGATGGATGCTTCATGCAAAACAGAAACAGGATCTAGAGAAGGGTCTCTAACCCTCAGCATTATTCATGGTCTGGGCCTGGTAATTCTCCATCTGGGCAGTTGTCCTGTCCTCCATAGGGTGTTCAGCCAAGTCTAGGGCTCTACCTACTAGATGCCAGTGACAGTCCCCACCAGACTGTGACTAACAAGAATGTCTCCAGACATTGCCATGTGATCTCTGGGGTACAAAGTTGTCCTACCAGAAATTGGACCACAATAATTGTTTTTCATTTGTCATCAGTGGCTGCTGCTGTGGCTTTGACCTTTTTCTAGGATGAGTGCTGTGAACTCGGTCAGTCTTTATTGAAAGCCTGATGTGCCCCCACGTGGTAGTTGAGGCTGCAGTGGAGAGGACAGGAAGCAGGAGGTGTGGTCTCACCTTCAGGGAGCTTCAGGCTGACTGAAAACAGGAACTAGAAGCCCGTGGATGTAATTTGGAACCAAAATTATTTGGTTCAGAGGTAGCTGAAGATTTCTTTTGGAACTGTTTGCCACCATTTTAAAAATGGGAGAATTCATACCATGGGATCTCAAGCTTTCTTTTATCTTTGGAAAAAGCTGCAACATTGGACTTGAATTCCTTCACTGACCAGCCAGAGCTCTGACGTGGCTATGTCCCCAGACAGGCGTGTGCTCTTCACGTGCCCCCATTTGTTTGCTCTCAGCCAGCCGTGTTCTGATGACCCATGGGTGTGTGAGGTGACGGCGCCTAGACCTGGATTGTTGGGTCTGTGTGGTTTCAGACGATTGCAGGGATGCAGGATTAATCAAACGAGAGAACTGCCATGGACTCCAATTTGCAGATAGAATTACCAGATTGGAACTTGGAACTTTTCAAAGTTTTGCTCATTATTTTGCATTTAGCCAGAATGCTGTCTGACCAAAAACAATACAAATAAAATAAACAAGATCTAATAAACACCAATAAAATGAGGGTGGAGGGGGGGGAAAGAAGAAAATAATGTTATAAATGTCATAACATATGAGATATGGTTGTAATTTCCTGATCTCTTTGTAGGTTTTTTGTCTTTTACATAACCTTAAATTTCCACTGACTTGGTATCTGCTATTGAAATGATAGGAATATACTAGGAAGGGAAGTCTGAATGATTTTCCCCAAGGCAGGGAGGAGGCAATTATAAAAATTAAAATTAGTTTTCTCCTTCCATTGGAGACTGGCTCTTTGAAAGGATGCCCGAGCATTGACAAAACATGTGCAATAAGTCATCCTACCCATTCTCCAAGTAAATAAAACTGTTTTATGTTCCAGAGGAGAGTCTAGATGTGTTCCCTGGCATTATATCTCATCATCCGATCTGTCCTCATGGTGAAGTAAGGACTGCTTGTTACACAGCGTCTCATACATCATAGCAGGTGACAGACACTATGTTGGGGCTGGATGTAGCTCCACAGAATGGAGATTCCAAACAATGCACACTTGCAAGGCAGAGAAGCCTGAGTGTGGCTCTCTTCACTTCTGAGGGCTGAGAGCTCCCTAGTCACTTGGTGTGTGGTAGCTGCTTGACATTTGCTGATCTATTATCTGAGCTCCATGTAGCCTCTCTCGAAGAAGTTGCTAAGCTAGGCCCTGGCCGCTTTTTATTTCCTAGAAAAGAAACTGTCTTACCAGCTGAAATACCGGTGTGGAAATAGAAGTGTCCTTCAGAATTGCAGTGATGTCCAATAGAACATTCAGCAACATTAGAAGTGGGCCATCATCTCTGCTGTCCAGTGTGGTAGCCATTAGTTACAAATGACTCTTGATCACTTGCAGTGTGGCTGGTGTGAGTGAAGACATGAATTTATAATATTATTAATTTTAATTTTAGATTTGAATTTTAAAAAAAGAAAAATACTGTGACTTGTGGCTCAGATCTAGATTCTCTTGGTCCCATTCAGGGCTGAAGGTTGGTTGTCTGAAAGGTACACAAGGATCCACAATGATTTCTAAGTTTAGAGAAGGGAACTAGAGGGCTACTGTTGTAGTCAGGGTTCTCCAGAGGAACAGGACCAATCTGGGGGGTGGGATGTGTATGCCCCTGTGTGCTTGTGTGTGTGAGAGAGAGAGGGAGTGAATGAATTGGCTCACACAATTGTGGAGACTCAGTAACGTACAAAATCTGAATGTTCTTTGCTGGGGAGGCTGGAGCCCCAAGAAAAAGTTGCAGTTCTTGTCCAAGTCCAAAGGCAGTCTGTTGGCAGAATTGTTCCTGTCCGGGGGAGGTCAGTCTTCTTGTGATTAAGGCCCTCAGTGATTGGATGAAGCCCACCCACATTGTAGAGAGTAATCTGCTTTACTCAAAGTCCACATGTTTAAATGTTTATCTTATCCAAAAATCACTTTTCCAGAAACATCTGGAGTAATGTTTAACCAAATATGTGCTTATTGAGGCCAAGTGAAGATGACATACAAGATTAACCCTCACAGCTACTATAATGACACAAAAAAACAAAACAACAACAACAACAACAACAACCAAAATAATCTGTCATCCGTAGAGGAAAGAGAAGATACCTAAGCCTTAGAGACAATGCACAGTTAGCAAACATGGAATAAACAACCATCTCAAATGCTTTGTTGTTCTGGAAGAGACGGTATTTTCATTTCGATCCTTTTTTCTCAAGTTACAAATGTACTTTATATTTATCATCATGTTATTACAGAAATATGGGACTTAGAAAAATGTGTGCAGGATTGTGCTGTGTCGACTTGGTTAAGGCTGAGTAGTTCCACGTTCAGGTTGGGCCAGAAAGGAAGTGACATGAGATTTGAAAGGCAATTGTAAAGCAAGTCAGTACTCTTGGGAGGTCACCCCACTTAGGTGTGTGATGAGACAATGCTGAGATTCTCCTTAAGCACAGGCTGCTGCTTTTCTCTTCTCCATGTCCGTTCTGTCTCCCTACCTGCTGAGGGCCTGCCCTGGCCTCCAGCCTGTCAGCTGATGGATAGCTGAAGACTCACAGAGCCGTAGGCCACATGGAGGGCTGCTTCCAGTCTCACCTCCATGAGTCCCACCACCACATCATTCCCCCTCCTAGATGTGCTCAACTTCTAAGGTTTCCCTGCAGGTCCCAATTTATCCACCCGTGTTTCAGGTAGACTGGTTCGTGAATCTTTTCCTGACTCACTGAACCCCTCTTTTAGTGTTAACTTCTCCAACCCTCCATTGGACATGTACTACATAATGTCCAGTGGCCATTACGTTATCTCTTATTCCTATAATAATAAAAGTAGCTCTACTTCCATGCTTAAGCCCTTATTGATAACAACATAAACCTCACCATTTACTGAGTTATTTTCATCTGTGCTGCTATGAAGCTGTGAATGCCCATGCTGAATTTCTGTCGTTGCTTTTTATCTTTTTGGAACCTCAGTGAATGATTTTTCAGTTACCCTGGTTGGATCTTTTTCAGTGGGTTAAAGACATCATGTGATCATCTTGAAATCATTTTCATTCCTAGTTCAGTTTTTCCTTTGCCATTTAGCAGGGCTGTCATCTGTAAGCAGTCAGGTTGCTTTAGGAAGTGAGGACATGGAGGAGCAGTAAGGGGAGCAGGAGATGATTTGCTTGTCACCAAATGGCTAAACCAACCACAGGGATCCATGGGTTGTGTGGTAGATTGTAATGATAGGTCATTTCCCTGTGTGCTACCCTTTCCAACATGATTTCTGCAGACCCCCCTTTAGGAAATGACGTTGTAGCTTGCTTTGACCAAGACAACTTAGCAGAAGTGACACTTCATGAATGCCAAAGCCTGAGCCTCCCCAGGCCTTGAGCCCTCTTGTGGCCCTGAGATCGCCAGTGAACAGCCTGCCCGAGGATGACAGACCATGTAGAGTGTCTAACATTTAGGAGATCTGTCTGATTCCAAGATGGGGATCTTTTTTCCCCTCCACTTCTCAATTACCAATACACCCATTTCCCCTTTGGAAGAAGTACGAGAATCCCCATTTTTCAGATTTTCTAGAAATGTTAAATGATTAACAGTAAACCAAGAAGAGTATTCGGGTTTCTCCATGCTGCCTCGTGCATATTGGAGCTGATCCTCACGTCCAGTTTGTTCTCTGGTGTCCAGCAATTGTAAAAGGGTGACTGATAACAGTGGCCTTTGCCCCCCTGCAGAAGCTCAGGTAGCTCTGGTCCCTAAAACCTCAGCTCCCAGCTCCCCTGTGAACGTCTGCTCTCCATCAGTAACACCGACAGGCGCTGATTTCAGCTTTTCTCCTGGCTCTGTAACCATAGATGAGGCACCTCTCTTTCCTTGTTTTTTTTGTTGTTGTTGTGTTTTGTTTTGTTTTGTTTTAATTTTAATTCTGAAGACATGTTGAAAACATAATCTAGAAAGTATAGTTGTTTTATTGTTGTTGTTCTTTTTATTGTTAAACTTATTGGGTCGACAGTGATTAATAAGAATTACATAGGTTCCAGGTGTGTAGTTCGACAGTTCGTCGTCTGTGTGTTACGTGATGTGCTCACCACCCAGTGTCAGTTCTCTTTCCATCACCTGATATTTGGCTCCCCATCCCCTGTCTCCCACCCCTCCCCCCTCCAAACCCCTTCTCCATTTGCCCTCAGGTAGCCCCTAAACTATTGACTATAGCCATGAGTTTCAGTCTTACATTCCACATATGAGTGAAGTCACATGGTTCCTGGGTTTTTCTGTCTGGCTTATTTCACTTAGCATGATGGTCTCCAGGTCCAGCTATTTTGTTACCATATGACCCAGCAATCCCCCTTCTGGGGATCTACCCAAAAAACCTGAAAACCTTCGTCCGCAAACACTTATGTACCCCAATGTTCATTGCAGCGCTGTTCACAGTGGCCAAAACATGGAAACAACCAAAGTGCCCTGTGACAGATGACTGGATAAAGAAGCTGTGGTACATGTACACAATGGAATATTACTCAGCTGTAAGGAAAGACGAAATACTGCCAAAAAGGCTAGTTTTGTGCAAAGCAAAAAGCTAATTGGACACTTTCTGCTTGCTGAAATGAACTTTCCTGATCCCTTGCCCTCGTCGGGACTTGGAGCGTGTAAGTGCTACACGGTATCTGGGAGCATGTACCAGGAGTAGCTGGGGAAGAAATGTGATCACGGCGCTTCACCAGAAGCTAATAGGCGTAGGATAGGTGTTCTGATCTGAATGACTCACTCCGAGGACGACGTAAGGCCGTGTGCATTGCATTGCGTCTGTTACATGAGCTTTTTTAATAGTCCCTCTGAGGGAAGTGATTAATTAAATCCATTCCTGCTACCCTTTGCCCTGTTCAGTCAGTAGCTACGTGAATTATTGATCAAACACATCAATTTCCTGAGGAGACTCAGTGCCTCAAAGTTACCATGGCGTGACACTCCCAACTCAGAGCTGTATAATGAAATGAGTGCTGGGTTGTGTCACTAGCTAGTTGTGTGACACTCAGTACGTTATGTAACCATTCTGAGTCTCAGTTTTGCCCTTGATAAATGAAACACCTTCTCCACCCTCCGCCCCATTCTCATCTCCTGACTGTTGTGATGCCCAAATAGGACATTACGTATAAAAACCTGTGGTAAGCTGAAGTGGGTAATACTTCGTTACCCACTCCAGTTGCTTTACTTTCATAAAGCACAAGTTGATGAAGGATGGAAATAATTTTGTGACCTTGAAGTCATTTGCATAAAAGTTAAGTTTTTGTAAATGGCACAAGTAGCTCATAAGCAAATTATCTCAATCTAGTTCACCTGCTGTAAATTGCCACCCCGCCAACACTTCTGAGAATAATCAGCTCTTAGAGTTTAGGCAATATACTAGTTACATGGTTTAGTGCAGTGATTCTTTACCTTGGTGCCATTATAATTAATTACCTGTGGCCCTTTAAAAATTACTCACATCCCATCTTCATTGGAATCAGAATCCCTAAAGGTGAGGCCCAGTACTGGTGGAAATACACTCAGGTAGTGTTAATGGACAATCCACTGACTTCATAGAAATAGCACCAGCTTTGGAGGCCTTAGTTGTGCCATTTGCTAGTTGTGTGACATTGGGCTGAGTGAGACCTCTTTAAAACCAAGCACTGCATTGGCAGGCTGTGTGAGGTTTGGAAGTGACTTTTGCAGCACGCTTAACCCAGCGGGAGCTCAGCGGTGCTAATCATTGTAACTGTGAGTACACTCTGCCCTGTTGTTTCACGAGTGGCTGTGGCTTCAGCTGCATTGTAAGAGTTCCACAGATGTCCTTTGAGGACGGGACTGCAATTTACTTTTCTTCTATGCCTATCCTCTGCAGAATAGAATGATGAGAGTCAGCATGTAGGTGCCTAAAACAAAGTTTTGGCAGAAAAAAAAAAAAGTTCTCTTTAGTGTTATCTAGTCTCTTACCTACAGTTCTCTCTACTAGCTAGAGGGGCCCCCAGGTTTGAAATGACATAACATACTGCTTTGATAGGATTTTTAGCTGACTGGCCAAGGCTGTCACCCCCTTCAATTGAAATATATTTCTAATGTAAGAAAGTAGCTAGTCCTGCTGTTTTCTCACAGTGCTCTGGGGGGAAAATGTATGTGAAGCAATTAGTCAAATAAGAAGATTCTGATAGTAAAGCAAATAAGAGAGATCACCTTGACGTTGATGACTGCATGGACACATGCTCTCCCAGTGATTGGAGTTTAGTAGCTAGAACCTGTCTGGAATTAATGGGAGAAAGATTCTGAATTTCAGATTTTTCTTTATTTTCCCAGTTGTAAGTGGATGGTAAGGTTTAGCTTGTTAATATTTATTTTCTTTCACCAATGAAGCTGACGTGCCAGGGTCGCTGGTGGCGAAATTACATATTTTACCAATGATTCCAGTTTCCTGAAGACATGAGTAATTTGTCCAAAGTGACTGAATGAGCTATCAGCCAGCACAGTCCCTCTCGGTCCCTTAGATGAAACTGCTTTTCGTGATGAATGAATTGAGGGTCTCGTGTGTCTGACTCAGTAAAGCAAAGAGACGAAGCTTTTCCTGCTTTGGCGGTGGATTCTCCTCTGACTGCCTGGCGCCTGGTGAGGAGCAGTTGTGATCGCATTTAGGTCAATCTCTCTCCTCCCTCCCCTGAGGAGAGGGGCTTTGTTAATACCATTGTGCCTGTGACATGCCATTTATTACGGTGCCGGTTGCTCCCCTGCCCTTCTTCCCAGTGGCTTCCATAATTACTTTTGCAGATTTGGTGAGGAAATTCAGGATGTAAGTCTAACAATGAAATTGAGCAAGTTGGGAAAACGGGCTTTTTTTTTTTTTTTTTTTTTTTTGAGGATTGTTCACTATGTGAAAGCAAATTTCTTTTTTTCAACCTCAGGCACTATGGATTAGATATTATGAAATGTGTTCTCAATTATTTGTGACTGGGAATTGCTCTTCTAAATTCCTTGGGTGATTGGAGTTAGGAAAGTAATTTGAATGGGTAAGTCACATTTCTCTGAACTCATTAAAACAACAAAAATACTTACACAATTATAATTTTGCATTTCATGTGAATTTATAGATTTTTGAAGTATTTTGACAACAATCCTGGGAGAAAAACCAGGCAGGTAGTAGTATTTTCATATTTCTGGTGAGGGATATGAGGCTCAGATAGAGTGTGTCTCCTCAAGGTCATAGAGCACTCAGTGAAGACAGCAACCAGTCTATGTTAATAAAAATCTAGACTTTTATTTCTATTTCCGAGTAACATATTGGGTCTCCTAGATCACAAACACCGAACAAAATGAAGCACCAACTGAATTAACTAGATGTTGCATCTCCTTCCTGAAGCTCTAGCTTGATTAGGAAAGCAGAATTTGTTAATTTTTGTGAATGTCTTTAGACTCTAGCATCCCTGATTCACAAAAGAAGCCAGGGAGCAAATTTTCACAATTCTACAATTTGGGATGCTTCTTAAGAGTCATAAACTCAAACATCCAACTCAGTGTATGAACCTCTCTGGTCTAGTTACAGAGGATGTTTAGCAAACCCAAAGTTAGTGAGACCATTTAATTTGCCTGCACATCTGCATTTCGGGCAGAATTCAGACTTCTCATCTACTCAGTTTCAGTGGGGAGCCTCAAAGGTTGGGGGCTCTAATCATTTGCATATTCACTCATTTATTCTTATGCCTGGTGCCTGGGTTGGGAGGACTTGAACTAGAGCTGTTGTGGGATCTTTGCACATCTCTGACTCGAAGAGGCCCTTGCATGTTCTTCCCAGCATGGTGGCTTCAAGTAGTAAGTTTCATTACATGGCAACTCAGAGCTACACACACACACACACACACACACACACACACACACAATGCACACACATACATACACCCACGTATTGGAAGGAGGCAGGTTCTATTTCCTTTTCAGACTTGGCTTTGGAAGTGACATAACTTACTATTTGTTGTAGCCACAGATTTGTTTAGCTATTCCCAAGCAAGGAGAGGGGAATATAGACCTCAGCTCTCAATGCATTCGTGTTGATATCATCATGAGAAAATCGTAGAGGTTAGGGTACATGAATCCAATGCTTTCCTATAGTATCTCTGCTGGTTACTCATTCTAACTCAGGCTGAATGTTTTATAGTTAAACTGATGTATTCTATTTTTGTGTATTCCTCGGAGAAACTTTCTTATGAGAGGCTTTGAAATTGAATCTTCTTATAATTAGCCTGAAGCCTGTCTTCTGTTGTACATAGTATAGTTCTGCTTGTGATGAATAAGGAGGGATGTAGATTTGGTGATTTCAGTGTGCATTCTATCTCAAATATTCAACCTGGAATGCTTAAAGTTAATGTAAAACATCTTCTCGCCTGTATATTTTTCCTATATACAACTTGAATTGTTAATACATCATCATGTTGAGATGATGTCTAACTACATTCATGTTCATATGGCAGTATCCTTAAAATTTCCCAATCTATGCCAACACTTAAGTTCTCTCAATATGCCTGCTGTAACTGAGGAATTAATTATAAATGTCACCTAGTGATGGGATAGAGATTTTTTAAGCTGTTACTCAGCAGTAGGTTCCTGAGGACTTTCTGTTCCATTTTGCTTTGTTAGTAAGGTTATTATGTAAAGGTAGGAGATAAAATTATACAGGGGAATGGATTGATGGGCCGAGAGAGTGATGCAAACTATGCTCTTAACTCCTTCACACTGTCATATGAATAATGTTGCTCTAAATGGAAATTTATTGTACCAAGAGAAACTTATCAGAATTAGTTAATGTGAATATATTTCATTGACTAGTAAGACAAAAATATTGCTAGATAACAGATCATTTAAAGAGAAGGAGATGGTAAAATTGTTTAAATTGATGGAAACATAAGACGGGGGTGAACCAAGACTTTAGTTTGAGTCCGACAAAGTATGTCTGAAGTCTCAATTCATGTTGAATGGTATATGTTCCCATATTCTGTTGTTTTCAGAGCTGTTCTACTCCTGATGACTAGAAACAATACAACTTACTTTGCCCACCTACACCTTGTGGATGTCTGGGGAAACTGTTGGTAGGGATTCAGGCAGCAGGAGGATAAAATTATCAGAAAACAATTATTTTGAGCATTCTCTGGGTTAGGAAATTGCCTGGACAGAGTAAACCTCTTTTACTTCCCATGGACTTCTGTTGGGATTATTGGAGGCAATATCTTAAGGTACATGACATTCACTTGGCATTTAAAATTTCTGTTTTAATCTGAAGGTAATCAGAAAGGATACATCCTTTGAAATCTTCAGGATCTATGGCTAGAGGATTCAACAAAGATTAGCAGCTTTTAAAATCCTGAATCAGAGTTGGAAACACTTGGGCTTAGATTTGTTAACTGAGAGGAAGTGACTGACTGTTAAATCTACTGCAGAGTGACTATATTAGGACAGCAATAATTTTGTTCCCCCACTTCCACTACTGACAATGGGGCTGGAAAAATCATTGGTTATTTTTGTGATTATATCTACATATATACATTATATAAATTTGGAAAATGGACAAAAGAGTAAAAAAAAATTAAATGATTATCTTTTCTATGTATATTTGATTTGTATATAGCCATATTTTGCAAAATTGAAGACAACGCTCCCTCTCTGGATCTTCGTAAATCTGTACCTCACCATCAATATTAACTAGTGTTAAATATTTTTATAATCTTGATTTTTAATAAGGCATATAATTTGACCATCTACATTTTGTTTAATTGATGACCTGTTACATGAATTTAAATTGCTTTCCATTTTTCAATATAATCATTGTTCATAAACATTTATGTGCACTTATGAATATTTCTTTAAGATAATTTTCATAGTTGGAAATCTTGAGCCAAAGGCCTGGATGTGTTTAGTCATTTGAACTATATTGACCAGTACATATTCCCTTGCCCAGTGAACATGGTATAATGTATAAATTGTTTAAAATAATGTAGCTTTGAAAATTTAGTAGGCTAAAAGTGGTATTTGGCACTGGTTTTCTTTGATTTCTGCATACAAGCATGCATGCATACACACATTTGATTACCATAGCTTTCTTTGATAATTATTTATATGGTTTCTAGTTGGATTTCATCATTTTCTAAATTACTTGTTATGCCCCTTTGAACCATAATACAGTTTGGCTTTAATTTAGCACCTGTACTCCTCTTTAATCAGGAGTTTTTCTAGTGACAAAAGTCTTAGGTCAAAGACTTGGTGTCTAGCTTCAGACAAGCTTTTGACACTGGCTAACTATATAATTTCGGGTAAATTCTTTTCATTTCTGTACTTGAGTTTCCCATTTAAAGAATGGTTATAAGATTTGATCCAATATATTGTGCTGAAATGTTATTATTTTAAATGAGATTATGACTCAGCTCCTCTACTGTCTTCTAGATGACCTCGGAAGGTGAATTTACATTTGCACATCTGCATTATGTTATGTGTTGTTCACTTTCAAGTTATTACAGTTTCAGCCTTCCTCTGTTTATGTACTTGGAAGTTTGAAGCTGGTGAAGGCTTTAGAGATCATTCTCAAATTTCCCATCTTACCAATATATAAGCTGAGATAGTGATGTGGGGAAATAATGACGCTACACTTAGGACTAGAATTTAGATAACTTGATGTCTTTACTATGCCTCATTCACCTTAGAGATAAAATGGCTGTTCTTTGACTCAACAAAATGATTACATGAATGCAAGGAGGTCTGTGTTCAACGAGTATAGTTTCAAAACTAAAAATGGCCCACTAAATTAGAAAGTATAAATAGCAAAGAATATGATCCCGTCCTTTAAAGTTATGATATAAAACTCTATTTGGTAACCTAAATGCATGTTCATAATGACTATTACTTTAAGAAACCTGGTCACAAAACAGCATATATGGCATAGCACTCTGTGTTTAAAATTACATATGTCATGCATCTACCTGGGGATTGAGTACAAAGAAATGTCTAGAATCATGTTGAAGTAGATTATGCAGTTATTCTGGTGAGATTATAAATGATATTTTAACTTATTTTTTAGTCATCTGAAATATATTGACAAGTGCAGAGTATTTTTGAATTTTTAACATAACTATCATTTATCATCTGTACAAAAAAATAACATTATTTAAAACGAGTCAGCGATTCCTGTTCTGTGTGTTTTCTTTAACTGTTCAAACGGCTGTTTGTTAAATTCTCTAGCTGGCCTTTTCATTTCTCACTCCATATGGAGTTGCTGACAATCCTGGCCAGAAGACATTCCCCACTTCCCCATTCAATGGTTTTATATCTTTTTTAGGTAGATGGAACCCTGGAGTTTCTTATACTTTACTGCAGTTAGTAAACAGAAGTTTGGGAATCATTTTTTTTTAAATTGAAGCGCACCATTATACAGCCAGGAACCTACTCAACAATTGCATCTCCCAAGAGAGATCTTTTATCTTTAAACCCTTGACTGAGAATGTTTTCAGATTTTATGGCAATGTTATCTGTTTAAATGTATGAACAACTTGGGAGTAATTATGCTTCTCAAGACACAATGGTAATTGTCAGGCTATTCAGCAAGTAAAATGAGGTCTTAGCATGCTAGTTTTAAACACATTTTCTTTGTGTATTTTATAAATAAAATGTCAACGTTGGAAGAACATTTCACATCTCAAACTTAAGATGAAGGAGTAATGCTTTCAGATATTTGCTTTAAATTAGTTGTAAGAATGGCAATTTACGTATATGGACTAAGCTTTTATTAATAGACATTGCTTGGGTGAGACCCTGGACTTAAAAAAAAAAGTGTTTTTGTTCCTAGTCTAGACTTAGTAAATTTCCTCATGCTTATTTTTTCATTGATATTTAAAGGAGAATTAAAAATACTAAACAGTTACTGAGCATTTAATATCAATGTTAGCCTATATACTTATTTTCCTCTACTTTTTTCTTTTTATGTCCACAATGATCCTATATAATTAAAACTGTAATTATCTCCACTTTGTAAACGAGTTCACTGAAAAGTAAAGATTTCAGCAACTTTCTCTAGATTAAAAACACAACGTGTTTTATACTTTGACTTATGTTTACGTGACTACAGTGTCCAAACTCTTAATCATTCAGCTGTTTCCAAACAATGATTTTTAGGACCCACTGTTTTCTTTCTTTGTTTTTGCTTTTTTTTATTTTAATTTTTTTAGAGGAGCCTAGTGAGTATCGGCTTGACTTTGAATTACTTTGATAATTGATGATAGTATGTTCTGTCTGCTTTATAGTTAGTCATTGACAGTCTCTAAAACACATTCTGATCAACTCTTAGATAAGAACTTAACTCCCATTTCCTGGCAAATTGATCCTTACACTGATTGTTTTTGCAACGGAAACTTAGAGGCCCTTTGCTGTCACTGAGTGACATTTGTTCTAACAACACCTGGCAGGGGTCGCTATAGCAAGTGCCTCACATTGGCAATTAAAAAATAAAATGAAGGTTGTTATGATGGTGTGACCAGTGAAACCAAGTAAGTGAGCTAAGGAGTGCAGAACTGGGAAGATCTTGCAGGCTCTCTGTGGGCTTTCATGCTTCTTCAAAGCTGACCTTGGCAATGATGGGAAATAAGGGTACTTACCACGGGGCGCGTTTGTTGTTCTCTCTCGGTCCTCTGTGCTCTACCTTCTCGCTTCCTTTCTTACCTTCAGGTCCTCAAACACCTGCTGTTCTCTCTGAATAATTATTGACTCTCGAACCCATAGACTCTAGCAGGCATTTTAACCCTGCGGAAGTCACGGCTGATCTGAGAGATACAAACAAACTCTTTTCATAAATGTTACGTATTTGTTGAATAATTTGTGGATTATAACTAAAAGTAAATTCAAAAGTTATGTATTTTATTAGATTTTTAGTGTTTTTAAAATCTCTTATTTTCGCATTTCAGTGCACACTAGTCATGAATGTATCTCTCAGATACGCTGAATCTACGCTGTGATCTTTTTTACCATGACCTCCGTAGGGCTTTAGATTTTATCCAATCAAGACAGCAGCCTTTCAGGGCTCAGAAAAATAAATGACTTCCAAGGTCACAAGATCAAAAGGGCGAAAGTAAGACCTTAACTAAAGGTCAGTTGCCTAAATCCAAAGGGGATATTTTTGTGTTTATACAATGGTCTCTCTTACTGAACACTCCATAATTATAACACATTCTCAGGAAAGGTTCTGTCTCCAAGAATATTTCTAAAATGTATATTTTAGTAACTATATGGTAGCCTTCCTCTCATAGGGATCCGTTTATATTTTAAGGGTTTTATCTTGCTGGTGAATGAAAATTTGTATAGTTTTCTGGATATTTGATGTCGCAGGACTCTCCTGTGCTTTGAAGGGTCCTCAGGTTGCAACTTGCCTTCCAGTGGGGATTTAGGTGTGCTCTTCCTCCTCACACCTGGGGGACAGTAGAACAGGTCTCAATTTTAATAGCATTAGAAAGAAAAAACAATGTTCTTCACCTTGCATTATAAATCTCCTAAAATAATATTGTGGCCATTTGGATGAAATTATAGTCGTTTCCCTTTAACTGTCATCCAGTGGAGTATCTGAGAGATAGGAGAAAAGTGGATGAATGGAGAGTGGGTAGGACACAAAACACTTTCTATTACATTTTTTTAAAAAATCCTTCCGTTCCTTTCAGTCTTCTATACTCACTTCCTCCCTCCCTCCGTGAGTGTGCGTGGGGCCACGACGTTCAGAGCCGTCCTGGGCTGCACGCGGCTTGCGGGCTGCGGCCTGCGGCCTGGACAAGCGTGCTCTACGTTATGACTTAGTTCTAGCACTCTGTGACCATGAGAATTACTTTTTTTTTTTTTAACTTTTTTTTCCCTTCAGTTCCCAATCCCAGTCCATTCTAACTGTAGGCCATGTTTAGTTCCTTTAATTTCATTTTGCACAGTTTTATCGTCCCAGACTGTCAGTAGTTATAAGGAGAATAAGGAAGGGCAGAGCTGAGAGGTGACCGGGCTGCTGCTGTGAGCGCCTTGGCACGGTGGCGGCAGCGTCCCACCAGCTCTGCTCTGCCCACCCTTCTCCTTCTGCCCCTGCCAGCCTCCAGTGGCCTGTGGCCTGCCTCCGTGCTCAAGGGCTCCCTGCCATTCTCACAGATGGACCCAGATGATGGGGCCAGAGCATCATGAGTCAGAATCAAATGAAGTCATTAGAAGTTACTGCCGACAGCTGTTCATGAGTTGCCATGAAATGAATTGATCCTCCCATCTGGGCCTCAGAAGATGTCAGTGAGTTCTTAAGCAGCATGCTATATTATTTAGGCATTTCAAATATGGATTTTTTCCCCCATAAAAAGAATTAGGAAGGTACTGGAATGGGGCTAAGAGGCCATGGGTGTGGATTCCCAGCATGATACCTTCGATGAAAATAGTTGTTACTAGATGCCCCCTCAATTCTGCACCATTAATTTTCAACAAATAATTAGCTTATTTATTTAATTAGATACATTGATAATACTTTTCTAAGTCATATTGGGGATATATAAAATATTAATAAAACTTGTTCTCTTGTTTTTAAGGAGTTTACATACTTACACTAAGTCTTAACATGATTTTTCTTCATTTTAAATAAAAATTAGGCATGGTACATGATGCCAAGAAATCTAGTTTTTAAAAATGCACGTACAAGTAATAATGAAGATACATAAATAAAGGTCTTGTTCTTGGTGGCTAATGTAGGAAATAACTAAAGGCACACAGTTTCAGAGGGACCAAACAGACAGCTCACATTCATGGGCGAGATGGTAGGAGAATGGGAGATACTGTGCTTTCAGGATCTTGTCGACTTTGCACAACCTGGCAGTTCAGACTATGTTCTAAGTAGAGAAAATAATCTTACTGATTATTCTCACTTATGCAGGGAAAGAGTGATTCGAATCATCTCCAAGACATGTTTAGATTCCTATCAAATAGGACCCAAACCTGCAGCATTCATTTTTTTTCTACAGCAAAAACAGGTTGGTTCATTGCTTTTTGTTAATTTGAGAAATCTAGTGAGTCATTACGTTAGTAATGCATGGTGGCAAGGTAAGTCTTTTGAGTTGGTAGAAGTCCAGGAGTTCTATACTATGTCTAAAACACTTCACACTTCCTAGGAGATGAAGCAGCACATAACTAGGTAAACTGCCCCAAAGTAGTTCTCAGTATTACTGTCCAAATGTCCTGTCCAGTTCACACTCCCACACTTCCCGGTTGGACGGTACATTGGTGATTACTGCACATATAACCAACAGAACTTCTTCACACTCTCCCTACACATTAAAAGCCTAAGACAAAAAAGGTATTCCAGCACTTTCCAGGAAGAGATTTGGACAACAGGCAAGGGATTTCACAGCAGACATTGTCTATGTGTCTGTTCCTTGTAGTTAAATTCTCCTGACAATCAAGATATTTTCGTATACTCTAAAACCAACTAATGTGGTATTTGCCTTATTGCTTTACAGAAAAGAATGGGTGGGTAGGGAGTTAGGCAGAATAAAAATAAAGCTCAAGTGCTTGTTTAAATGGATTCCCATTTCTGGCATAGAAGGATGTGATCTGTATTTAATAGGCCACGGCTAAACATTATACAGTCATGAACAGCAAATTGATGAAAACAGCAAAATGGAACTTTTTTTTTCAGGTTGGTAGGTATAGGGGCTGCTGGGAGGGCTCTGATAGTAATTCCAACAAGAACTGGAGAGAGATTTTTTGTTCTTAAGAGGACAGCAGGGAGTTCCCTGGTGGTGTAGTGGCTAAGGCTTCAGCACTGTCAATGCTGCAGCCTGGGTTCCATTCCCAGCCAGGGAATTACCCATATAAAAAAAAAAAGGACAGTGTACTAATTAATGAATTTTTTAAAAAATGTAAATCTGAGTTTAAATTCTGTCTTGAAATTAAATAGCTGTGTACTCTTCGGTGTCATGTATATTAATTAAAACCTAATCTCCTAATCCCTATAAAGTGAATAATCACTCTTCTCTTACAGAATTTATTAGGAGTTAATAAGATTATGAATATAGATATATATATGCATATATATACACATACACATTATATGTAGTACATATTTACACTGTTATATAATATATAGTGTGTGTATATATATATTTGATTGTCTGCATACACACACATATAGTATTAAATAGTGTCTGATATTTAGCAAGATCTAGTACATTTTGTAATTACTGCCACTCTTTGGTTGGAACTGATGGTTTCCATCACCTCTATTTCTTCCCCTTTATTTTTCCTCTTGGTTTCAGTTTTAGCCATCTTCTGGCTGTGTGTGGAGGACTTGATTATTTCTCTGCTGTGTGTATTTGTATAGTTCTTGGTAAAAGTCCATGCTTACGTTATGTACAGGACAGCCTCTCTCCTTTTCTGTCTCTTTGATGTCTCCTTTCAGCAGAGTTGGCGCAATTGTGCGATGTTTTCAAGTTTTACTCGTGTGTGTGTGTTTGCCGGTAATTATTGTTTGGTGTTTTTCTTGACCACACAAGCAGGAGTGTGCTTCTGCTTTTCAGAGGCCCTGTGCTCTGTCTGTCCCTTTGCTTCTCACTCTCTCTTTATCCTCCTTTGCTGGATTTCATATCAGCCTACATCTGTGACTGCTGGTGTAACTACAGCAACTTCAAACATAGTTTGTAGAAGGTTTTGTTTCTTGATTTTGTAGCATAGTGTGTGCTGAATTCAGAACCTAGACATTCCTCTGGCTTAACAAAGGTAATAAAGGAAAATGGAAAAATAGAAAATTCTCTGAATATCTTACAAATAAATAAATAAAAAGTAATGGTAGAATCAAATTGTTTTATTACATCTGCATTCAAAGTCAGGGCAGTATAGATCTTTCTGGAACATGAGGGAAATAAAAGGAACCAACATAATCATGTCTAGAGCACTAAGCATTGTACAAAACATGGGTTCCCTGTTTCACCTCTGGTCACAGAAATACTTGAGTTACTTTAAACAACCCCTTTGAGTGCTGCTTAATCCTGTGATTTTGGGCAATTAATTTACCCCTGGAGACTTTTTTTTTCCTCACATGTAAAATGTGGATAACAATTCCCACCTCACTGGATTGTTCTGTGGACTAAAAGAGATGATGCATATAAAATGTTCATTAGCTTGTTTGGAGTATGATAAGTGCTCAATAGATTTAGTTATGATCAGTGATATTATAGAGTGTCTCTTGTTCCAGACACTTGGCCCATTGAATATATTATATTATCTTTATAAAAAAAATTCATGTTTTCTTCACCCCCAAATCAAGATAAGTCAACTGAAGTGTCAAAAAGTTAAGTAGCTTGCTCATGTAAAGAACAGAACTGAGTTCAATCTTGCCTTTGTCTGACTCCAAAGACTTTTTTTTCATTGTAAGACATCTGACATAAAATAAACATCCTTAGTAGACTTACAGCAGCTCCTAAACTGTTTGTTTTCTGAAGGAAACATCAGTGTTTATGGAGAATGTGAATAAAATAAAAAGAATAGGAGAAGCTATGAGCATTTATTATACTTACATAGGAAATACGTTCAGTTCTGTATACAACCATGCTAACTGCAGAAAGGTAACTCCCCCAAATGGTCCATCAGGGAAGGGTCCAATGTGCAGTTCTTACCTGAGGTTCTAGGAGCTTGGGGGTCCATCAGCGAACAAAAGATACAATTAACATGTAAATGTGGTGTGTTTTGAAGATCGTTGGTGTTGTTTAAACAATGGCATCAGTAGCAACAAAAATAATAGGCCAGGGTAAGAGGGAATGTATGATTGAAGATACTGCCCTTTCAGATGAGGTGATAAAGGTAGGACTCACTACGGATGATTTTGGGGAAAGACTTCAAATAGGTAAATAAGTAAACCATGGGGAGGAATGTCTGCAAAAAAGAAGTGTAGGCAGAGCAAATAGCCTGGCACAATGGGGAGGCCAGTGGGACTACACTGAGTGACCAAGGGGTAGAGGACACGGAGCCAAGGTCAGAGAGTGCAGATGGCAAGGTCACGTAAGACATTGACTTTACATGGAGGGAAATGAGACCTTGGAGGGTTATAAGCAGAGAAGCAGCATGATCTAACTTATGTTTTGTGCAACCACTCTGACTTCTGCACAGCATGTCGCCTCCGTTTCAAGGTTTTCTCATTCATTCATTTCTCCCACGTCTTTGCTATGGCTGGCTGCCTCCATCTAGCCTCTACACCACTCCTCACTTACCTCTCAGAGGGGTTCATGGTGTGGACTTTACTCCCAAGGAGAGAACGGGGTTCCTACCACCCCACCAATTGCACAATTTACTAATATGTGAGGCATTGTATTGCTAAAACAGTGTGGAAGAATATACATTTCAGGTGAGAAAGATGAAAAAATTGGCCAGGAGAGAAGGTATAGAAGTCCAAATCAAATCCTAAGTAATAGTATTGGGCGTCTTTCCTCATCCCTGCTCCCTCTCTTTTGTGGCAGTCATTGGAATTGAGATTTACTCACAATGGATTGGAAACACACACACACACACTTCCTATATTCTTCAAAATGTGTACACTTCCCAGAAAGAGGAAACACTCAGATTTGTTAGTCATATTGCAGAACTGAACTATCCACTGTGTTGCCAGGGACAAAACAATCATAGTCTTTAACGGCAGATTACACAATGTAGTGGTTAACCGTCTGTTATTTTATTTTAATTGAGGAATAATTTAAATATAATGCACATTTAATTTTGACTGCAACTGCCAACACAATTAATATGTAAAATATTTTTTCCATTACCACAGAAAGTTCCTTTGTCCCATTTGCACTATAAATGCAAATTAATTTTCTTGTTCTTAGACTTCATCTAAATCAAATCACACAATGGGCACGCTTTTTCTTTCATTTAGTGTAATGATTTTGAAATTTGTTGTTGCAGATAGAGCAATAGCTCATTTCCTTTTGTCAGTGAAAGTATTCTGCTATAGGATATGCCACTTTTGTTGGCGCTGTCAATTCTCCTGTTGATAAAGATGTGAGTTGAGTTAAGTTTTTGGCTATTGTGATATCCATAAAAGCTGTGATGAATGTGTACAGTATATGTTGCAAACATAACTTTACATTCCTATGTTTAAATCCCTGGAATCAGTGGGCCATGGGTTAAGGGTGCATTTATAAGAAAACTGTTGAAGAATTCTCCAAGGTGTTTAGCATTTTATATTTCAACTGCAACTGTGAATTTGTCTGTTTCTTTCATTTGGTTCTTTCTACTTTTGCTTTATTTATTTATTCCACTTTTGTTCTTATTAAAACATTTAAGATTGTTAAGTCTTTTGAAGAATTTTCCACTTCATGTTGAAATGTCCCCCTTTATCTCTCATAATACTCCTTAGTGTTGCATAGATCATATTTCCCATCATCTTTCTTCAAACCTTATTATGCATTTATATGAAAACTACATCTCTTACATACAGCATTTGGTTGGGTTTTTCTTCAATTCATTTATAAAATCACCCTTTTGATTTTAATAAATACTCCATTTATATTTGCTGTATTGTTATATTTGGGCTTAACATCCATCTTACTATTTGTTTTCTGTTTGTCCCTATCTCTCCTCATTTCTTTGATATTCCTTTCCTGCATGTTGATTATTTCAAACTATTTAATTGTACTTATTTCATTAGCATTTTACCTATATCTCTCTGCATGCTGCCATTGATATTGCTGTTCTGGTTACAATATGTATTCTTAATTTATCCAGTCTATCTTAAATTAATGTTATACCACTTTGCATATTATGAAAAGAACCTTAAAACTCTATATAGCAATTTCCTTTACAACCTTCTTCCATCTTTTATGGTTTGTCATACATTTTACTTCTCTATACATTATCAACCCCAAAGTATACCCTTTTACATTTTTCTTCAGAGTCAGTTGTCTTTTAAAAATGAACAAAAGAGGAATGAATAGTTCATTATATTTAACTATGTATTTATCATTTCCAGTTACCTCATTCCTTCTTGTAGACACCAATTCCCTTTCAATTTTATTTCTCTTCAGCTTAACGAACTTGCTTTAGAATGTCGTACATAATTCACATGTGCCGGTGATGAATTACCTGAGGTTTTATTTATTTGAGATTTTTAAAAAATTTATCTTTTACAGAATTTGTTGCTGGAAATAAAATTAATTGTAGTTTTTTTCAACCCCCTCCCCACCTCCAATTATTTTAAAGACGTTATTATATTGTCTTTCAGCTTTTATTGGTTTTGGTGAGAGTTTAGCCAAAATTTTTATTATTTTTTCCCCTTGCGTGCAATAGGTACTGTTTTTCTTCTGGCTGGTTTTGCCATGTTCTCTTTATCTCTGGTTTTCATTGGTTATAATAAAAGTTGACTCAATACCTAAATATTTCTGCTGTGCAACAATTCGTTACAAAATATGAATGATTATTTTCTCTTTCTTTTCCCCTGATTTCCAAAAGACTTCACAAATATTCTGGTTCATTTTAAAGCTTGAACATTTTTTTCTTTCTTTTTCTTTCTGGCCTCCTCCTGCTGACTTTGCTCCTGGCCGTATATGTGCGTGATGGGTGGGGAGAATTAAGAGTTTGCACTGCTATGGAAATAACTTCGAAAATGTGTTTTGCCACAAGGAGTTTTATAATATTTAATCTTAAGTACAGGGTCTTACTAAAGATCATCTGCTAGGGGTTTCTGCTAGGGGTTTTGGCTATAAAAGCATTCTAAAATAAGCTGAATGTAGAGATTCATTATGTAAAGATACTGAAAATTCTGAAAGTTGAAATAATCTTTGAATTAAAGGGTTAAGTTATGTTGGCGTAATGTTATGTTCTTCAGTTAGGAACAAGCACATCATTGTTGTCTGTTTGAAAAGTAAATATTTTATTCAAAACTTGACTTTGTCAGTGGGAATGTCCACTAGCTAGCAAGACTAATCATTGATTTATTATTTAATGGCTTGTGGAAAACAGATGTTTACATCGGCTCTGCTATTGCACATTTGTCCATTTTCGAGTCATATGTAATACAAATCTGTGGTTTGATATAATCTTTTGTTTGTAGCATTTATCTTAGATTGTCTAATTCTAATTATTACTGTAATCACTTTCTGTGTTGGTGTCACTGCCTTCAAAATATAGGGAATTTAATCCTCACATATTATCAAAATATCTTATTTAATGTTTATGCAAAGATTAAAACTCCTATAGAGCAGGTGAGACTACTAAAACCATGTCATTATGTGTATCTCATCACTATATTGAATACAGTCACATAATTGGAAGCTTAGTTGAGCATAACAGGTGGTTAGCAAGTGATTATTTAATCAGTTGGCTACTGCCCCCTCTTTGTGCTTGCAAATCAAGGGCATTTCACAGTGGATACAATTTAGCAGTCTTCATATAGGCAAAGAAAAACTGTTTAGAAAGGGTTATGATTACACAAGTAACACCACTTTTTTATGAGCTGGTAATCTATACCAAATCTTTTATTACAAAATCATCAGCATGTATGGTTATGATTATGTAATAAAAGCATAGCTCAAGTCCAGGCGTTACTTCTGCCAGACCCTGTAGTAGATTCTGGAGTCAGGCAGCCTGGAATCACGCCTTACCTCTACCACTCAATAGCTATGTGACCTTGGGTAAGTCACAGAACCTCCTTTTCCATATCTGTACAATGAGGTTGATATTAACAACATGTGTCCTGGGGCATACATTATCATCATTATATCATTTAACTTTCATTAACCTGTAATAATCATGTGCAGCAAACCCCAGTCGAATTGCCTTTGAGGACCTCTTCCTCCTTCCTTTGGTAACAATCCCTTGACTTTTCTTTGGAACCACCTCTCCACCAGATGTGGCTCTCACATCAGTTAAGATGCCTTTCCTCCTGTAGACAAGGGTTGAACGTGTAACCCTCTTAGGCAGGTCAGAACTTCTCTCCCAAGAGTTTAAACCTTGGGAAGTTACACAAGGACAGATTTTGGAAGAACAGAATGAAGCTAATACACACTGTCGATGATGCCTTAGTCCTTGGCACTCAGTTCCTCAGAGTTGTCCTGTTACTGCGTTTACTTTTTAAATGACTCTTTAGCCTATTCTGCAGGTAATCAACTTTTTTTTTTGTCTGTACCTCTTATTTAAGTATCATATAGTTTCCTGAAGGGTTAGCTTTCTTTGTATATATCTTTTTTTAATTGTAGCATTAAAAAAAAAAAAAAAAACAAACCTGAATCTTAGTGCCTTTAAAGGAATAACTCTTTATCTCTAGATTCTGTAGACTGGAAAATCGGTCTAGACTTTTCTGGGAAGTTGGTGGTATCTTGGGCTCAATCATGCCTTTGTGTCCAGATGCCATGTTAGCTGGAAGAAGATCCATTGTGACAGTGATAGTGGGGGTTCTAGAGTTGGGGTGGCTATCTCTTCCGTGTAGTGACATCAGCACCTGGCAGAGTAGCATGGCCTGTTCAGACAGTAGAGAGTTCCAAAAGCAGCACAATAGAACCAGCTCAAGTTCTTTCCAACCCTCCACTCACTAACATCCCACTGGCCAAAATCAAGGCACACAACCAAGCCTGGAGTTAGCATGTAATGGGAAACAGACTTCATGCCTTCATAAAAGGAGTTATGAGCAATTATGATCATCGTTACAACTTACTGCATAGACAGGCTCTTAAAACTGGAATTTCTCAGGAATGTTCAGAGACTCATTGCCTTAGATATGAGGTGCTGGAATGATGACTATCCAGCTTCTTTTGAATACTTCAAGTGATTACAAACTTGCTGCTTCAAGAAGTGGCCTGTTCATATGTAGAGTGAATCTAGTGATTACTTTTTTTTTTTTTTTTTTGGCGTTCTAATCTTCTTTTCTCTAATGGCGAGTCTTAGTCCCTATAGGAATATATCACTAACCCACAGGACAGTCCTTAAGATGTTTGTAAAGAGCTATTATGTCTGTAATGAACCTTCTCTTCCCTAAGCTAAATGGTTTTTATTCTATTATTCCATGTAGAAGGTAGCTTCATTTCCAGCCTTCTCACAGTCCCTGGGTACACTCCAATTAACTTCTCTTTTTATTTATCAAATGACAGAAGAATGAGTAGGCGATTACAGTAGAACTACTAGTTAACACTGAGGAACTATTTTAACTTTGTAGTTTTCAAGACATCATTGTGTGAACTATTGAGTGTAAAATAAAAGCAAATTGTGAAAATGAGGTCAAGCAAGGTCTTTCTAGGACCATCCCCCTTTTAACAGGCCCATGTTTCAATCTTCTCTCCACTGAAATGGGAATCTGTAGATGCGTGTCACCTCTTCTCTTGACCAAATGGCCTCAATGGGTGGCATCATTGAAAGAAGGAAGACTTCTATAAAAATAATTTATGAATTACATGATTTAGAGATTGTTTATTTTCTCAAAGAATGTGGCACAGCCTTCTTCAGAGTTCATTAAAAAATACTGTGTATTAAAAAAAAAACACAATGTATGTGTAAATTTCAAAAATACGTCACTCATGTATTATGTGAAAGGAAGTATTTCAATAACCATTAATGTGATTTGAGATTGGAACCTCAGTATGATTGATTCATTAATCAACTCTTAAAGGAGACTGCCTTTGAATTCAATAAAATCTCTTTGAATGTAACACACTTGAAAGGGCTACATCAAGGCGAGTGCTGGGGTAGGAGTACTGAGTCAGGGGGCACTTCGATTTGAGTTTATGTTGTATTCACTACTAGGATTAAAATATACTTGAACATAGCTAATATGTGGTGATCTGAAAGCTGAACTTCGGTCCCTTTCTCAGGCAGTCAATAGAGCAGATGTATAAAAACAGTTTTGAAATGAGGAAACAACTTTATTTTCAGGAAAGAATAATTCAGGGAGTTCCCTGATGGTGTAGTGGCTTAAGGCTTCAGTGCTGGCACTGTCAGCACTGCAGCCTGGGTTCAATTCCCAGCCAGGGAGCTACCCACATACCAAAAAGCAAAAAAAAAAAAAAAAAAAAAAAGAATAATTCAAAAATTTGTTGCATAATTAAGTTCTCAATAGTTGATTACAGAGAGTTCCCTGGTGGTGTAGTGGCTGGGCTTTGGCGCTCTCAATGCTGCGGCCTGGGTTCGATCCCCAGCCAGGGAACTACCCCCCCACCCCCCAAAAAAGTTGATTTAGAAGTGTTACTAAACTTAGTTCTAGCCATGAAATGATTATAAAATGTATTTTCTTCTCCCAGTTTCACTTAATATTGATACTATTTTACACTGGAGTTGAAATTAGAAGATTTTCAAGTTAGTATCTCCTGTAATGAAGAATAGTCAAGGTTTAGCCTTCATCCAACTAATAGGAGGATTCAGATATTTGTATTTAGGTTCCTGTAGGTTTTTAGTATTAAACACTTGAAAATATACATATTCAAGGAAAATTTTGTTTTATTTTTATTGTACTGTTTATGAAATTTATTGGGGTGACATTGGTTAATAACATTATATAAGTTTCAGGCACACATATTTGTAATATGACATCTGTAATAGGATTTTAAACATTGAAGGAAAGAGGTACTATAATTTAGTCATTATAAAGTAGGTGAAGGATAAATCATACCCCAGAACCTTACCACCTCTTACTGAACTACAACCACAGCCTCCTGGTGTTTTCTCGACTTGCAGTCATATTTCCTTTAAATCCATCCCACATGGGTGTGATCTATTAAAAAAAAAAAGTCGACCTCACCAGTCACTGCACAGATAACATTCTTTATGATGAGCATGGTGTTTCCCTATAACACCCACAAATTCAACAGGAGAGACTGTTTCTTAAACATCTGTTTTATAAGCTAGAATTCTGTATAAATGTTACTAGATCAAAATGCTCAATGGATAAAACTAATGTGAACTGTGCGTATTGTTTACATAACAAACATGTCCTCTCTGGCTTGGCTTTCTTGTCCCTCCCAGCCCTGGCCTGTGTTCATTTCTCCAGCTTTAGTGACCAGTCATGCTGTTGTTAGATCCGGTGTCTATGGCCCGGTCTACTGTGTATATTCTTCATGGCCACCTTTGTCAGGCTAACTCTTGGCGGTAATTTAAGACTCAGATTAGGTGACATCTCTAGGGAACATTTACTTACACCTGAGTAATACTAGAGGCACCTTGTCATTATTCTCTAAGTATATGTCTTGTGTCTTACATCCACAGTAGTTTTTGTTTGCTTGTTTTATGATTTTTTAACAGGAAATTTCCTGAAATGTATTGAAATTCCAGGGCAAATATGATTAAGTACATTTTCTAATGAGAGATCCCAAAGTTTCTTCATTATCCTCATACTAGGCAAGGCCCAGGCTCCCAAGAAAATTAAGTTCTAACATATTGACCTGTTTGGCTCTCTGTTTTAAAAGTGAGAACATAATTTTATTCTTCTGTATATCTGGAGTCCCTCACAAAGTGCCTCATAGGTGCGGAATTAGAACATAATAAATGTTGAATGCATGAAGAGTGTATTAATAATATTCTGTCAGAGGATTCAATTAGTTTGTGGTTATTCACGTTGTTCCCATTTGTCCAGCATTGCCAAGGAATTGTTTCTTAGTATGAATCATACCCACTGTTCCAAAAGAGGTATTTGTGTTTGGACCACATAGCTGCCACCAGGTGACTAGAAATAGATTCCTAAACGTGAAGTCTCCGCTATTGAGAACAAGCATCGACCACTCTCTCTCTGACTTATTGGAATGGTCTCACTGACAGCTTCTGTGAGACTCAGGTTCCCAAGAGAATCCATAGAGTCAATGTGACCCCTCCTCCCTAACAAAGTATGAGTAGGATTTATTTTGGGAAAAGTAACTACAAATTTGAAGATTTGAAAAAATAAATATGGTATAGGCAAAATACAATGGAAGAAATAAAGAAAGAATGACAATAAGGACAATAAAGAGGACTGACTAGTCCTGTCAGGCATTTAGGGTGTTCCACTGTCATAAACTGATGGATTCCGGGAGCTCCCGGGTGGTGCAGTGGCTAAGGCTTCAGCGCTGTCAGCACTGCAGCCTGGGTTCGATTCCCAGCCAGGGAGCTACCCACATAAAAAAAAATGATAAACTGATGGATTCTATGGAATAAACCACCAAAACTCACTGGAAATCCCAGAACATAGATGAGAGCAAAGTTTGTGATAAAAGGAACACCGTGTGCTCCTGAGGGACCTGCTGCAGAATTGCTCTTTACCTTTTCATGTAAATTCAACCTGGTCCCTTCACAGTGTATTTTCAGAAATTGATGTTAAAAACAATTCAGTTTAACCTCATTTATCACTGGCAGAAGGTCAAGATCACAGCTAATGGAAGGCTCACTCTGCCATTGTTCTACCTCAGAAAATTACAGAGAATTTTTTCTCACTGTCTGTTAAGAACAGGTGCTGTTACTCTTTGAATGCTTAACATCTCCTGGTACTGTGCTACATTCTTTAAATGTGTGATAACATCTTCACACAGTTCTCTAAGTGCTGTTGTTATGTTCATGAAAGATGGAGAACTGGGGCTCTGACTCCAAAGTTAGGCTTTTAGCTGTGAGCACTACAGTTTCTGAAAATCTGTGACACCATGATTATGACACCCATTCTGGTTAATGCCACATGGTAGATTCACATCCATCTCCTCACTGCCCACCCTGGTGCCAAACCCCTGTGCCTAGCCTTTGCAGGTACAGACTTGGAGAAGACTGTATGGGAAGCTTGCATTCCCCCTGCCTAGAAGAGCCTGTCAAGCATTGATATTCTGCTGCTCAGACAGTGTAGTTCTGTTTTGTGATACCTTAAACCAAGCTTGTCCAACCTGTGGCCCAGAACAGCTCTGAATGCAGCCCAACACAAATTCATAAACATTTTTAAAACATTATAAAAATTATGCATGGACTTTTTTTTTTAGCTCATCGGCTGTTGTTAGTATATTTTATGTGTGGCCTAAGACAGATCTTCTTCCAATGTGTCCTAGGGAAACCAAAAGGTTGGACATCCCTGCTTAAACCTTAATGATATTTCTGTCTGGTTTCTTTCATTTTAGGAAGTGTGTGGATGTGTGGGGTAATGGTCTACTGTAGAGAACACCAACTTCTAAGCCCTGGTCACTGTCTTCTGATCTTTGCTTTCCTCTGACTGCTCAAAACGATCACCTTTGGGTCAGCAACTGTTCCTGATTCACTTTGCTGCTCACTTAGTATTCTCTCATTTAAACTGTTTTTTGTTTTGTTTTTTTGTTTTGGTTTTTTTTTGCAGGCATTTGGCTCTTTATATTTAAAACCAAATTTTTAAATTGAAATTAAATAAGCAAAATTGGGATGGAGAAGAGAAGGAATAGCACATTTTGTCCTCAAGCACCTAACTCTTAAAATATCATGATGGCAGATTTATTGAAATGATAGTAGCAGCTTGAAGGCTGAAATCTGACTCCCGGTGCTTTGTGTTTTGTGTGTGCCCTGAAGACAGGCATAATCCTATGCCTTCACACATGCTTGAATGAGAGAGGACGTCATGGGGGGAAGATAAGGGATAGGTAGGTAGGTAGGTAGATATAGAAAATAAGACCCCGTATTTTAATCAAAGAAGTGCACCCTTACCCATGAAGTTTGTCATGTAACCTTCCCAACAACACTGCAGAATGTATACTATTACCTTATATTGTTAAACAGGAAACTAAACTTAAAGTATATTACTCAAAGTCCCACATCTGAGGCCAGAGCCGGGATTCACAGCACATTCTGATTCCAGCACCCGGGCCCTAACCACTCTCGTCACACTGCTCTGCTGCTGTTATGTAAGCAGCCCGGAATAGTAACGAGAAAGGAGAACCCATTTACTCTTCGATAATAAAGGTCGAGGTCCCTTTTTAAATTCACCCCTCGAAATCCATCATTCCAATTATTATAGCTCACTCTAATTAAGCATTTATTATTTATCAGATGATTTTGCAAACTCTTCATTGATGTTGACTCCTTTATTGCTCACAAAACTTCCAGATGGCTGGTGTTAGATTTTTATTTTACGGTTTAGAGACTGAGTCAGGGATTTGGAACGTCATCTAAGGTCACACAGCTCTCTGGTAGTAGAGACCGTATTCAAACCTATGCGGTTTGGTCACAGAGTCTGTCTAGCCGCGCCCTTGACTGTGCTGCCTCCCTTGCCTGACCAGCCTTTCCTGAGAATCTCCGATAGCTATGCTGGTGAGTTTTACTGTGAGTGGGGTAAGCGCTCACGTCAAACTAGTAGCATCTTAGATATTGAAGATACTGGGAACTTGAATATCATGAAGGTATTAAATTATACCTCTACAGGTAAATGACAAGATATTCCAAATGGCCGCACAGGCTCACAGCATTAAAGCGTGAGCTTGTGTATAAAATATGGGCCGCCAGTCGTTTGAAGCCACTGCAGGTTTTTCGTCAGGATGCCTGTCCCAGGCACAGACTGGGTTTGGCACGGCTGCAGCAAATGTCCACTTGGACGTTGGGAATAAAGGCTTCCTGTTCCTCCCATTAAATCAAAGGCTGCACTGTGGAATTGTATGCCTGAAACCTATGTAATCCTTGCTAACAGATGTCACCCCAATAAGTCTAACAATAAAAATGAATTAAAAAAAAAAAAAATCAAAGGCTGGTGCTCGCGCTCTCTCTCTGTCTCTCTCGCTCTCTCTCTGTCTCTCTCGCTCTCTCTCTGTCTCTCTCGCTCTCTCTCGCTCTCTCTCTCGCTCTCTCTCTCAAGCACTCTCCTTTTGTCTCCTCTTACCTCTTCACCATTGCTCTGTGTCTCCTTCCCTTCATGTGTTGAGTTACCTGTGCTCCCTGTCCTTCCATTCACTGCTTCTGCCCCCGTTTCCTCCTGTGCTTCCTCCAGTCACCAGCCGTCCTCTGAAACTACGCTTGTCATGGTTACTGATTATCTCTACTTTGCTGAACCTAATAATGAATTCTCAGCCCATCTAAGCTGATAAATAGTTTGACAATATATCCCATTTTTCTTGGTGCAATCCTGGCTTATGTCTATTGTCTTGTTTTAAT
The DNA here is from genome assembly GCA_004026885.1 of Lyroderma lyra. Lineage (NCBI taxonomy): Eukaryota > Metazoa > Chordata > Mammalia > Chiroptera > Megadermatidae > Lyroderma > Lyroderma lyra. The sequence goes on along the minus strand of PVJL010000163.1, from coordinate 23,726 downwards.
TATTTATACCATCCACTTTCACTCTCCAATGCAATCAAGTTTGTATGATAAATTACAAGATCACCCCAACTCTCACCAGTTCATGTACAAGTCAGTCCTCCCTGAAACACTTTTTACACTTGGCCCCCAAGTCACTGCATGCCTTGTATGCTCTCGTTGCCTCCTTGGTCTCTTCTTACCTTTGCAGGTGCTCTTCAAATACCTGTCTATTCAGATACCAACAGGAACTCCTCTTTTCTATATATCCCTTCATACTGGATAATCTCATTTAATTTTGTGAGTCTACACATGATAACTCCCAAATTTCTATCCTCAATCCACACTCCTTCCCATATCTCCAGACTCTTGTCCCTACTCTTCTACTTGACATATCTAGTAAATTTCTAATAGGAATCTCAAATGATGTCAAAAAGCAAGTGTTTATCACCACCGTCCATCTTGTCCTTGTAGACCTGCCCTCTTCAAACTCGTTCAGCTAATGAGAACTTCATTTTTTCAAGTTCTCAGGCCATAAATCTCTGCGTCAGTCTTTAGTTTTCTCTCTTTCCATGATACACAATGTGAACACCTTTGTCGAGCAAGAACTGGAATTGTTTCTTCCCCTTTGTATGGCCCATTGATTCCTCTGTTAAGGAGCATGTGTACTGTCATCTCAGGAAACTGATGCCTGCCTAGAATGCATCATCCTGGTCATCCATGTATTTGAAATATTAAGATATTAGCCACATCATTTCGTAAACAGTAAATCCATGTGCCTTAACCTTTACTCTTCTATCTGCACTGGTCAATGGCCACTTTTGTTCCTCCCTCACGGCCTCCAGACCTCTCATAGTCCAGTGCCTGCAAGCCCTCAGGACCTCAGTCCCAGAGCTATGTGGGCACCGCTTCCGAGTGGTCGGTGTTCAGGCCATTCTAACAGTGCAGCATCTGGAGGAGAATGAAGTTCACTGAGTACCTATGAATGAGTCAGCACTACCAATTACCATTAGACAAACTTTTTAAGCCCCCCTTCACTCACTTTTAACAAGGTACAGCGGCCACTTCATCATCTGAATGCCTCATTGCCCTTGGCCGTGCTTGGCCATCATTTAAAAAAATAACTGCATTCTTCTGTGACTCAGCAGCGTCTTCTCCGTTGTTCTCGTGTGTACCCACATTCTTCCCTGCTCCTTTGAGGGGACCGCCTCCATCTGTCACACTCCTAGGTGCAAAATGTCAGCAAACTAACTCTGACCCTACTTCAATTTCTCATTTTTTTCTCAACTGAGGATTAAGAAAAGAAACTGATGAGTATGTTTCTGGATTTCATAAAAGGCTTCCATTCTTGGTGTCGGGGAGTGGAGTCAGGGACGGGGCAAGTACTACTTCACTCAGTTTAGGTCTCCACGCGAGAAGACAAGAGCGGCCTGTATGCAGCAGGCTTGAGCTAGGAGATGCTGCCATGACCTTCCAAAGCTTTAAATAAGAACTTGGGGAAGAAAGCCTTATCGACTCACTCATTTGCCATAAAGCTGTTAAAATGTGTGACCACTGGCTGTCAGTTCATTTAGATCCTCTTCACTTCATGAAAACTGATGTATACTCTTAACTGTATGCTCTTGGAAAGATCAGACAGGTTCTGTGGATCATAGATGTTCTTCAAATGAATACTTTAAAAATGTTTTTCCAACATTGAAAATTTTTCTGAAAATATTTGAATGTCGTATCAGGGGAAACATAGAAATCAGAGCCTGGGGTATGGATTGGACACTTGTTTGTTATCCTGAATTTAGCTCGGCCAGAAGCCTGCATACTCCACAGAACAGTATCAGTGACCCGCAGTGCCTCCAACTACCTGAGGAAGCGGGTGGCTTGCTGAGCGTCTGTCGTGACCTCCTGGTGCTAACCTCCAGTTGCATCTCGTCTTCAGAAGTCATTTGATTACTGCTGTGCATCTGGCCATTTAAAAGTGTAACCTCAAGATAAATTTTGTAATTCATCTCCAGTAAAGAACTAGTGATTATTAATGATAAAGGAATCTTTATTCATGATAACTCTTTATCACACAGAATCATTAAATTATACCTCTTTGGGTGTTTAAGATATGGTGTGCATATATTGTGCTATATATGTTGGCCCCTGCCTCTGTTTTTCATTTTGAGGCAAGTTGATCTGGACAGCCCTTACTTATTTTTTATAACCAAATATTAAGTAATATTAGTAATCTGTTTCAGAACATCAAAGCAACTCTCATGGGGGAAAATATATTTTCTTTTCAATATATTTGAGAAGAACTTTAATAGAACCAATAAAAAAATGAAGTAGGAGGAATGGAAGTCCACTCTTAATGGAATTCCATGATAAAACCTAATGTTTCCTCTACATTTTATCTGGAGACTGAAAAAGAGCAGAACTCATGTAGCCAGGGCACTTGACAGTACTTGAGATTTTAGTGGCGGTTATCTGCCCCTGGCACATATTTTCTCCTCCTCCTCTTCTTCCTTCTCTTCATTCTCCTCATCTTCATCTTCCCCCATCTCTTTCCCCTCCTTCATTTATGTTGTCTTGACAGTAACCCATGTTTCACCTGCTCTCTCTATTGATTTTTTGTTTTACAAAATCAGAGGTTCCTCAATTAGAATTATATATATTCAGTAAACCGGGGTTGGAAACTCTTATGTTGGAGAATGCTAGATCATTTTGCCTTGAGTCATCGCCCAAGGTCCTAGAGGGTTGTAAGCAGAACAGTAAATTCTCTGGCTTTTTGAGGCAATAGACTCAGATTGAGCTATTTCATAGTTGAATTTGATCTCTCTGAGTTGACAGCACTAAAAATAATCCTTGTACCAAGTAGAGTGACCCGTGTTATCCTCTGTTTTGGGGAGGCACTATGGGCTATGCTATGCACACTGAGGGCAGGCAAATTGGTGCCATGCATCATCTGTTAGGTAAGAGAAATGTTCATATCAAGGGAAAATGTAGACGTTCGGACAAGGGCTGCTGTTGAAAATGTAGTTTGCATATCTTCACTTTTAATTTCACTTGGATGATCTTTTACTCCATGGAATCTTCCAGCTAATGAGCTTTTTAAATGAAAAATGCTAAATTAGAAAAGCAGAAAAGCATTCTACCCTCTATTAAAAAACTATCAAAGCCCAGGATCCTGCCTTGGTAATTAAACCCTAATACAGAATATTCATTATGGTAACGGTTCTTCATTACCTGTGCTTATGAGTCTGTGAATGTCTGCTGATTCCCAGAGGTTGGATTCAAGTTCATTATTGTGATTTTATATTAAAATAACACCTTGTATCTAAGGAATCACTAAACATGGTGAAAACGTTAGCCCTATCAACTATTCATGAGTATCTAAAGCTGAATATGAAATGCACCCTAAGATGAATTACTCGGCATCATTTCAATTTATTAAGGGTTTATTTTAATAATCATTTACTGAGCAAATAAAAGAAACAATTAAATGATTAGAGTTGAGATAAGTTACATGTGTCTTTGCAGGTTTTTATTATCCCCTCTGCTTGAAGAACTTTACACTTTAAATGAAATAATATGATAGCAGAAACAAGCTACCAGGATAGTGTCTACAGATACAATTAATTGACCTACTTATATATTCAGTTTAGCGTGCCTTATTTAGTTTCATTGACGGTTGTGTAAGCATCCTTCTGTTGTTAACGTTCATATGTCTGCTTTCCACAACCATGTTGTGAGCTCTTTGAAGGAAATCTCCTAGAGGGTCCTGAACTTAATACCAGTGCAAAACTAGCTTCTTCACTAAACCAAAGCCAAATGTGAAGTCAAAATTAATGTAAAAGTGGATAATGTACATTCCTCTCAACGCCTCTCTTACCTGTTATCCCATGAGACTATATATAGAAGAGTTCTACCACAAAAGCTGATATACCCATGGAATATATAGAAGTCACTGAATACATCATTGGTATTCTTTTAGGGAATGCCTCCTCCAAACATTGTAGATTCTGGTTTATTTCTAGCTTGCCCAAATAGGGTATGAAGTGGTCTAATACAGCGGTTCTCAACCTGTGGGTCGCGACCCCTTTGGGGGTCAAATGACCCTTTCACAGGGGTCACCTAAGACCATCAGAAAACACATAGCAGATATTCACATGACGATTCACAACAGTAGCAAAATTACAGTTATGAAGTAGCAACGAAAATAAATTTAGGGAGTCACCACACCATGAGGAGCTGTATTAAAGGGTCACAACATTAGGAAGGTTGAGAACCACTGGTCTAATAGATTGTTCTATACCCTGGGTCACTGAGCTTATTTTAGATATGAGCATATGACCCAACTCAACCCTGGGACTTACACCAAAACAATTGAGGAAGAGATGCTTATGTTAATCTGGTTTGGTTAGCCTATGCTTAGTAACATAAACCCTAACATCTCAGTGGCTTCATACATGAAAGGTGCTTTTTTTTCCCTCAATTATGCAAAGTCTAATATAGATAGGATGATCTCCATGCATCTTGTGGCTATATGACCTGGGACACGTCCATTCCCAAGGATACCATAGCAGTGAGTAAGGAACTGAATGATCCAGCAAAGAGCTCTGAATGTCTGGAGATACTTTGCTTATATCATTTGTGCCTACATTTAGTGACCAGCCATTTCATTTAACTCTAAATTTACTACTGAGGAGGCTAAGAAATTTAACTGTGCTGTGTGTGCACGATGAGGACAAAATGTGGTAAACTGTCCGTGGCTTAGTGCTCTTATACTGGGATTGCTTGCTTATAAGATATAAAAGCCCAGAGTAGCTGGTATTCTCTTTTATATGCCATAAAAGAGTCTACCTATGAAGTCCACATCCTAAAAAGCCAAGCTGAGACATGAATAAAACGTTTCAGTCTTTGGATCTGCATACTGTGTGCTAATAAATGTTTCCTATCATTTTATTCTTGATTTAAGTCAGGTTGAGTTGAAATTCTGCCTCGTGCAACCAAGAGTCATCGTTAACGTGGAAGCTTTTACCATGTATCTGTGTGCTTGCTAAAACAATATTCATTAATTGATCAATCAATCAATCAACTTAGTAAAACAACTGGTAACTCTTTCTGGGATATTAGCTAGGTTCTTAGCATATCCGATGAATTCTACTCATCTGTCAAACTTCATACCTATATCACCTCCTAAATGAAGTCTTACTGTAATCTCCACAAATAGCCTATCATCAGCTCAGTTCTAATAGCATTGGGTGATGGATAAAACAGAAGAGCTAAACTATGTAGTTCAAATCCTGGTTTTGCCTTTTATTAGATGTGTTACCCTGTACGTTGCATTTCATCTCTCTGTGACTCAATTTTACAATAAGAAATTGCATTTAATCTGTGACACAAGTTCTCCAATAATGTAACTTTCTGTGGGGACCAAAGGAGTAAGACATAAAAATCTTAGAAGAATTCCTGAGACTAATTAAGCACTTAATAAATGTTACTAGTCAATAAAATGCATTTATTAAAGTACAGATCCTTAATTAGCAGTGCCTATTTTAATTTTACTGATTTTTAAAAATCTCTACTGCCTGTAACTAAAAAAGAAAAACTCTTTTTTATCTTCCTCTCTATATCCCTACTGAACAAAATGTTACATCAAGTAATCTCGGGCGAGATGAGACTTCTCATATCCCGCCATTAGTCAGTTGTGTTCATTATATTTACCAGTTCTTGGCCTAATCATCTGCAGGTAGAGTAGCAGGCTCAGTGATATTTACTAAGATTATAATATCAGCCCTTACAATATAGTCAGGACAAGAATAAGTTAAGGGGATGTTTTTGAGGAGTCGACTTTTTTCCCCAGCAACTCAACCATGCTTGCAGTGATGCTGATGTTTATATATAATGTAAATAAGGCCTTTGCTGGTTATAAGTACACAAAATACCTTTTCCTGTGTAGAGGGATAGATTTCATACTACTAGTATGAAATTTAGATGAACAAAGTTTCTAATTTTAAGGTAGTCCAAGTTAGTAAACTTTTCCTTTACAATTAATAACCCTTTTGTCCTTTTTAAAACCACTGTTCTACCCCATGGTCTTGAAAATACTTAACCTGTATTTTCATCTAAAGCTCTATTGTGTTACTGTTCACATTGTTTTATAATACCCTTTATTTGTTTACAGTGCCATTATTGTTTTCCATTCAGGTCTGCAGTCCCCTTTTCTGCCATAAATTCTGCTAAAATAGAGCCTTCCATGGAGAGATAAGAAATGTAGTGTTATGTTAAGTGAAAGAAGCCACATATCGTATGATTTCATTTACATGAAAGGCATAGAACAAGCGAAAGAATAGAGAATGAAGGTAGCCTTATGGTCACTAGGGAAATGGCCAGTAATGGTTGTGGACTTTCTTTTGATGCTAATGAAAATGTTTAGGAATAAATGTTGAGGTTTTAACCACACTGTGAATATAATAAAATTCTACAGTAAATTCTACACTATAAAAGAGTAATTTTGTCATATGTGAAATATATCTCAAAAATAACCATAATATAGTTACTTACACACATACATGCATGCATACATACCTATCTTTAAAATTTACAACACTCCCTCTACCTGTGCTCTGGATCCTATTCTTTACCCTCATCTTAAGAGCCTCAAGCTGTGTGATATTTCCTGGCTCTCTTGCTTCTTCAAATTGCCTCTTTTTATGCAACCTTAATCATTGAAATATTTAAAACCTTTGTCTGTAAAATAAACAAAATAAATGTTCTATTTTTGGATCTTGTCTTCATCACCAGATGCCACCCTAACTCCTTTTCTTAGTGGCACAGCCTTATAAAGAAGGGTTTCCCCTCATCTTCAGTACCTCATTCATTCTGATAAACTCTGCCCATTTCACTCCCACAGAACAGCTCTCGGATCAATGTGATTTTCTTAACACACTCTGATGCCCACGTCTCAGTTCTCATCCCGCCTACCTGACATGTCTGCAGTGTAGGGCACAGTGCCCCTGCCATTCTTCCTGAAACTTTCACTTCCTTTGCCTTCTGTTTCCCCATCTCTCACTCAATGATCTCCTACTCTCCCTTCTCTTCTAGTTCTTTGTTTCCTTTGTGTCTTTGAAAGATGGAGTTTTTTAGTGTGCATCTCTGAAAAATGCACATACATATATGTGTGCCCGTGTACATATAGGTATGCACGTGTGTTATACCTTACATCATCTCAAGTACAGGGAACTCTCAGGATTCTGTTTTCAGCCGATCCCACTTAGGAGCTCTGGGTTGGTACATTCCACTGCCTAGGAACTCAGCATTATGTGAGTGAATGTGTAAAAAGCACCTCAATTGCAACAGATCCAGAATATGATCTTGGTCAGTCTTCCCAAAATCTGGTTTGTTTTGGGAACTAGTGTTACTGTGTTGCTGTTTTAAATCGTTATTATGCTGAACAAACCTAGAAACCATTCTTGCTACCTTTGTACTCCTTCCTCCTTATACCTAGTCCATCATCAATTCCCAGTGATTCTAAGTATCTCTTGATTGTGTAGCTAGGGTTAATAACTGCAGTCTTCTGAGATATAGTAATTTCTGTGATTCCAAACCTCACAGTGGTGTGCCCTCTAACTCTAATCTGACCATGGCCTCTTAAAGTTTATCAGGTAAGAAAGCATTTTGTATTATGGTTTAATAAACTCAGTGAGCTCTAATGAGGTATCTTCTTTCTTCTGCAATCAAAGGTAATTTCCGTGATTGTAGATTCAAGTAAATTTTATGTTTCTTTATTGCTTCTGCTTTATTCTCTGTTGAGATACACTGCCAATTGAGCACAAAATCAATTTTTTTTCTTTACCTTCCTCATGGAAATGAATTATATTTTCTGCCACTCTACTCTCAGGCTGCAACAGAAGGACCAAATGCAAAACAGGCCTGACTTCATGCTGTTGTAGGGCCATTCCACATTACCTTGATAAGTCATGCAGGCATAAGTCGTTTGTCAAAAATGCATTTACTTGAATCAGATTTACTTTGCATGCTGGGGGTGGTGGATTCCTATCTATCCTTCACTAAATAATCTATCAAACTCTGATTTGTTGGAAATATAATGAAAAAACTCAAAATTAAACAAAATTTTCTGTACCTGGGAATCATTTATTGGATGAAATGTGTAGCTCATCACAATATCACAACATCATTATACTGATTTCAGTAGTTAAGAGGTTGGTGGTGCATTTCAAAGTAGACACAATGAAGTCAATTTACTATAATTTTATAAATTATTGTTGACTTCAAAATGGTTGTTATTCTTCACTTCATCCAATTTTTCCAATTTTCTATTCACCCCATGCCTCTTTTCTGTTACGGGACAAGCAGAAAATAATACTAATCTGATGTGCTGAAGACAAACATGATTTTCAGGGGTTTTTGTTTTGTTTTGTCTTGTTTGCATTTTCTTGGTTGTAACTGAACTTCAGTACCTGAGGAAATATTTTGTCTAATCCATCAATGAAATGCTCTAGTGTACAAAAGGAAAAGATAGTACTTACTATTGACAAAATCCTAAGGACTCTTTGGGTTTTGAGAGAAGAATTTTGTCCTGGTTTGAAATAACGTAGATAGTTAGGAGTGTGAATTCTCAGGACTGATGAGAAGGTGTATGTCCCCCTTCCCAACCAAAGGAGTCCTCCTAAGTAAAGGAGTAGATGTGACATAGCAGCTAACTATGCAGGCTCTAGAGTTTTGCCAGTTCAGTTTTGAATGACCATTTTGTCATGTCTTAGTTGGGTGACTTTGGATAGTTGACTTCTGTTTTTCAGCTTTCTCATGCAGTAGAGATCAGAATGATGTCTGTGGCTTAGAGTTAATGGGAGCATGGAATCACAGAACCATGTGCCTGACCCACAGTAGGCACTCAGCTAAGAGGGACAGTGGGTAGTGCCTCTGACTTACCTAGCAGCTCCACCCACTTGGTCAAAAAGAATGTTGGGTAAGCCCCTCCGTCAACGCAGCCCCTTTTAACTGAAATCAAAGGAGGCGATCCACTTTCTGGCAGGCCCTAACTAATTCTTGAGATATTCCTGGGCAGTTGGAATTTGTTTAGTACCTCTATGTGCGGTTCACAGCGTCTTTAATGACTCTTGGTGTGGCTGAGTTGTGTCCTTTGTGTGGTCTGGGTATAAATGCATCCATAATTTCACTGCCTTCTCGACCTCATCTTCCTGCCCTCTTGGTTCTGCCCTGAGACGGAGGGTGTCCCTGTTGGCTTCTTCGCACTAGACCTGATTTCCCAGATGCAGTTTCTGAATCCTGGCCTACCTGGCAAGGTCCTGCCTGCCCTGATCTTATTATACTACTGACTTCTCCAACAAAGTTGAAATTTCTCCCTATATCTTCTGCCATAATCTAGTTTCTTAGGCTAAATGGACCAATTACTGACAGCAATAGTAATTCTGTGTGTCTGCATGAGAGAAAGACCATCTTCCTCGTGGAAGCCTGCTGAAGTTTCTAGAATAGATTGCCATAAATTTAGAACACATCTGCAAAGAATCCCTACTTACCATACCTTTAGACATATGTCATGGAATGCTGGCTAACTGCAGGTGTGCCCTTCAGCCTGGCCAATTCCATAGGCCCAGGCAAGGCTCCACTGGCTATGGGTGGAGTAGTAATATCCTGGTTTGCTTTTCAGTTAGCATACTTGTCATCATTATATAAATAAAGGATATTCAATTTTCCTTTGATTTTTTTTTTCAAAGAGGCTCACTATTTTTAGACTGTGTTGGAATGAGTTGGATGATGGCATCTATAAAATTCAGCTTTTGCATAAATATCCTTTTCTGTCATTCTTTTTTATTTCTACAAAATCTCACTATTAATGAGAATTGTAAATGTCATAGAATTTTTGCCTTATGTAGATTAGATTCATTGTACTAGACTTCTAATAATCTATAGTTGTGTTGTGGATAAATCTTTTCACCATTTATATTGCTGAGAAGTTCCTTAGTCTGCCTTAATTAGTCAGTTTTATTGTGCTACAAATGACATACAACAAATTTTATATATTTAAGCTGTGCAATTGAATGTTTTGCTAAATGTACATGCCCAGAAACCATCAATAGTGAACAGGAAATTCATCACCACCAAACGTGTCAATGCCCTGTGACATTGTGATTTATAGTAAGAAATATGTATGAGGGCTGTCCAGAAAGAAATCCAGCCATAAATGCCTCTTTTTCCTATTGTGTTGCTGGATACTTTCTGGACAGCCCTCCTCTATTGATTTTACTCCCCCTTTCTGTCACCAGCTCCTAAAACCTTTGGAATTTCCTAAATGATGACAGCCATAACATTGTCTTTTGTTAGGTTAATGAGAAAACTTTTGGAAAGCGCCTGAGTGTGGGGGTTGGTTGGCCTGGAGCTAGGCTTGTGATTAGAAGATGGGAACTCTCCCTCCCACTCCCCTGCCCCTTGGGGAAAGAGGAAGACACTGGAGTTGAAATCAGCCCCCAGTGTCTAATGACATAATAATCAATCACACCTAAGTAATGAAACCTCCCTTAAACCCAAAAGAACGGGGTGGGGGTGGGGGGAGGGGTTCACAGAGCTTCCAGGAAGTTTGGGGAGCGTGGCATGATTGGAGGGGGCATGGAAGCTCAGTGCCCTTTGCCATGCATTGCCCTCTGTATTTCTTTCATCTGGCTGTTACTGGATTACAGTCTAGTGAGTAGAGTCTCCTGAGTTCTGTGAGCTGCTCTAGCAAATTAATTGAACCCAAGGAAAAGTACGTGGGAACCTCTGACTTACAGCCAGTCAGTCATCAACACAATTAACAGCCCAGGCTTGTGACTGGCTTCTGAAGTGTATGTGGGGTGGAAGGGAGGTTGCGGGAACACATCTTGGTAGGACTGACCCTTGGTAGGACTGTGGGATCTGATGCTTCTATCGGCAGACAGATGGTGTCAGAATTGAGTTAAATTGTAGGACCCCAGCTGATGACAGAGCCTTGCTCATTGGTGTTGGAACTGGCGACCAGAACCTTCAGTGTTCCTGTAAGGTAGCTCCCTCCCTGTCCTCCCTGATACCGCCAGACAACCTCCATCTGCTTTGTCACCTCTTAATTTATAGACCTAAGATATGATTATACGAAGCAAGTAATTTTCATACATGTGACTGATATATGTAGAGGAAGAGATTTTCCAATGGTGTATTTTGTGCAGTAATAAATTATGTCATTTACTTTTCATCAGTGGTAGGTGTGCATATGAGTAACCAGGTGGTATTGAAGCACACCCTGTATTTGAATCTAAATGATATGTGAGAAAAATAATGGAGTGTCTGAAATACAAATGTATTTTAAAATAGGTTAAAAATTAAAATTATATTGAAGTTATCACATTTTGCTTACTTAAGATAAATTTTAAGATCAGCATACAAGAATCATTAATATTAAAAATAAATTTCAACAATTATCTACTTTCTTATTTTTATTGTGTTTATGCCTGAGACTTGGTATTTGATTTTCAACTTATTAATGATCTTAAACCATTAAAAAAGCTGGTGAGAGCTGCAGACATTGTGAAGGTAAAAGGACAGGAATAGATAAAGATGGATATGATAGAGAAACTGATCTGCAGTTGTTATACTTCCAATGAAAGTCAATTTGGTAAGGATGGCATTGATGAGTGCTTTAAAGCTAGGAAGTCTTTTGGAAACTAAGTACAACCAAATCAGCCATTCATGGAAGAGTAAAGAATGAGGAAGGAGATGGTTAGTGGAGGCATACGTCTCTCTAACGTGCGTTTTGCCGCCATGCTATCCCCAAGCTCTAGTCTGAAAGATACACAGCAAATTAGTTTCCTGTCATTTCCATTATGTGTCATGGACTGTGTTTAAGAGCAGAAAAGAAAATCTCATAAACCATTTTATGTAGTAAATTAATAGTGGCTTACTGATGGCTAGATTTGGAATAATGTCAAAAGATAAATACTATTGGGCAAAAAGTAGAGTAACTAATTCAAGGCAGGGATAGTAAGTAGTCAGTAAACCTCAGAATATGAAAGGGAAATAAAAGGGGGGAAGTGGGAAATGGATAAGCTCAAGACACAGATCTTATGTGCATGTTCTACACTTTCACAGCAATCATTTCATATCCCACTTTTGATCTATCATATTATTCCATTTCAAGTGACCTACTTTGGTACACCACATATCTAAATCTCACCAATTTTAATTCTGCAAAGCATTTTAGGTATCATCCATCATAGTCCATGTTTTACAAAAGAGAAAATTAGGGCTCAGTAAAATTAATAATTATTTGAGATTATGTCATTAGTTAACAAGAAAGCTGAGATCATAATGTAGATGTTCTGACTATTTAATAAATGGTCTGCTTTTCCATTAATTAAAGCCCAGGGAGTCAAGAGCAATAAAATTATGATTTTATTTTCTTTATTTTACAGCTTATGTATATCATGTCTTAACCTATCTTAATTTATTTTTAAAGTACTTATTAAAAACACATTGCCTGCCGAGAGGTGACAAAATAATGAGAAAGATAAGATGTGGTCTCTGTTCTTGTGGTGCTCATTTGTGGTAGACACTGAATTTTAAAAATGCTAATTGTAAAGAGTCCTTGAGACATGTAATAGGCCCTTTGGCCTACTATAGATGTTTACATTACATTTTTAACAGGTTTAGACATTGAAACCTCTCTCTGAGTTGTGATGAATGAGAATCTGAGACTCTTCTATTTCAATTTCAGAATTCCTGCCATTCAGATCTTCAGAGTTTTTCCAGGAGCACTGCTTTGTATCAGTTCTTATCCATTTTTAAAGGAAATTAGATCACAGTGTAATTCTGATGAAAGCTATAGACTTGCTTTCCAGAAAAATAATGCATTTATGAAATGTAGTGATTCTCTCTTGGCCTGCACAATAGTCATCTCCACTTCTGGCAAAAGCAGCTTGATTGTCTTTTCAGGAAATTATCTCTCCATTTATGTCATTGTGATTTGGTTCGAGGACATTCTCAGTTTTTGGGCCACTGTGATTTTCAGAAATGATCCTTGATTCAAATGAGCACATTCTGGAGCTGTGGTGTAGGAGAACCCTTCTCTTCGCTGAATTCAAAGAAAAAAGTCCTGAAGTTTGAGCCACTGGAGATGTCATGTGGAGAGACCTACCTGTGGGAGGTCAACTCACAGGAAAACAGAAATGAGTGAAACAGTGATCAGGGATCTGATGGTCTCTCTTCAGCTTGGGGATCATGCCTTAAGCTGGAGTTCTGCTCTTGAAACGATCGTGCTGTGGAAGCCGTTGTTTTCCCACCTTTGCTTAAGCCTGTGAGATTTGAGTTTTCTGACAGTTACTACACAGTGTGCTCCCCAGCTGCTATCTAAACTGCACAGCATAGTACCCATTACAGGGATCTCAGTGGGCTCTCCTGTGAGGTGCTTTCATGAAGGAAGGCAGTATGACGGAGCTGTCTAGCTTTGGAGGAGACTAAGAGCTTTTTGAAAGAGCTACAGGGAGTGAGACCCAATCAGAAATCCACAGAACCAGTCACAGGAGATTATAAAAAGAGCTGCCATCGCAGTTTCTCAGAGCAAAGAGCAGGGAAATCAACAGCTAAGAGCTTTTGGGAGCTGACAGGAGTCACCACAAACATAAGCACAGATTATCTGCAAGGCTTTGAGCTAGTTGCTGGGAAGAGTCAGAGAAAAGACATGGCCTCTGTTCCAAAAAACCTTCATGGTCTGGAGGGACAGACAACATGTAGATGCAAAGCCATGCAACAGGGCTCAGGACCAAACGAGTTGAACGGCGAAGGTTCCATGTATTAGTTAACAGTAAAGAGAAAAGAGAGATCTGGAAACACTTCATGGAGGAAGTAACCTTTGAGTAGGGCCTTGAAGGATACGCACAATTTTAATGACTTAGATTGCGAAAGGGATGTTGGAGAGAAATAGTATAAGAGGGCCAGGCACAGAAGAGCACGTGCATGCCTGAATGCAGACCAGCACTAGGCGTGCATTTACGTAGAGGATGTGATTTGTGAGAGAGATGTGTCTCCCACAAGGTCTGTTACCAGGAATAAGAATTTAGTAAGTAAGGACTGCTCTTGTGACTGCATTTATTATACCCTGTTCTCATGGAGTTTACATGACAGATGGGGAATCAGATAGGTAAGGCGAATCTACATGTAATAATGAGCCCAGAATACAAAAGGAATTAAAAAGTACAAATTTATTTATTCATGCCTTTAATCAGTATTTGCTGAACATCTGTGTATCAGGTAGGGTTGTCAAATCTGAGAATTGTGTAACGAGGGTTTGAGAGTTGATCCAGCCGTATATTCCCACCCTAATGGATGTTGTTTGTAATTCTGTTTGTCTTATGTGTATGTTTCTTTCTTGCATGAGCAAAATCAATGATCAATAAAGTTTGCGGCCTCCTGCTCTAGTAGGTCTGATACATTGTGTATTCACAAAGCACTGGTCTCTGCTGCTGAGACAAGTGCCGGTGGTCTGGATAGGATTTTTGGATTTAGGAATGCTAGAATCCGTGTCTTTTTCCCTGAGTATTCTTTGACTCATTAAGGGGACTTCCCTTGGGCAGTTTCTCCCTCTGGAGGTCCTTCGTTTCTGTCTCTATTCATGTTTCCTTTGGCTCTATTTTCATACTTCTTCTTCAGGCATCTGAGCTCTTTTGGCCAAATCTTGGCTGCAGGATAATTACTGTAAAATAATGACAGTCAAGTCTGTTAGGTTTAGTTGCTGGTTGTTTTTGTTGTTGTTGTTGTTGCTTTTTACCAATCTCTACCATAAAACCATTTTGACATGTATCTATTTACTGCCGGAGGGCTCAAATGATGATCATGATACTATTTTTTAGGTACCATTTATTGAGTACTTGTAATACATCAAAATATGGATAAATATATTTGCATTTTCTCATTTACTTCTCGTATAATCCTGCACAGTTATTATTTTTATTCACATTTTAAAGATGAGGAAATTGAGGTTTAATGAGCAAAAGCAATGTGAAGACATGCAGGCAGGTCTGAATGTGGTATTCAAAACCAGGCAGTGGATTCCCAGCAGGCACCTCTAGACATGCTCTTTCCCATTCAACTAAAATCTCTTGAAAATCCAGTCTTGGTAACAATTATAATTGGTGTCTTTTTGTCTTATTTATTTGTTCTTATTGTCTTTTAATGGGCCATTTGGGAAACCTTAGAAGATTCAAATTGTCCTGATAACCCAAAGAAGCTGAAAGACAGAAAAATGCCTAATTTTTCCATTTATTTCTCTTTCACTATCTTTTTCTTCCAAGATGATAACTAGTGTCTCAGTTTTTGTGATTTTTTTTATGTTTAGTTTATAATGTTTTATAAACATTATGGCTTGAAGTATTTTTATTTTAGCACAAATTTATGATAATAAGGTAACAGTCATCACATAGACTTTTTCTCCTTAAGGAATAAGAAACTTTTGAGATTTGGGAAATTCTGCAACACTTAGAATGGTTTGTCATAGGACATTCCAAAGTGTCATTTTAAATAAAAAACAGAGTAACTTCTTCCTCTGACCGCTTACCCGTGGCCTCTTGAGGTCTCTCAAATACTCTTCTCATTTAGAAACCTGGTATAATGGTTTGTAATGATCACTTACAAACTTATTGTAGCTTATTTTCAGACATGTTTGGATTTAAAGGTAAAGGGTGTGTAGTGAGAAGACATGTTTACCTTAAAGAAATGCATTTCAAGTGATAATATTTGTATTTGGTAGAGTTCCCCAGAGAAACAGAACAGAACTAATCGGAGATATTATACCAGGAGTGCCAAAAAATGTACACACATTGTCTATGTATCACATAAATACTGATGGTGACCACTTTGAGCACCTCTTCTAATTGCAGAAGTCAAATGTGACTTGTAGTCATCGTTTGTTATCAGTATATATTGAGTACTACAAGTTTAATACAGTTTTTTCCTTTCTTAAAGTGTGTATACATTTTTGGCACCCTCCATATATAATAAACACACAATTATTTATGTGTATGTGTGTGTACACACACACACACACACACACACACACACACGTGCTGTCCGAAAAAAATCCAATCATAAATGCCTCTATTTTTTCATATTACATGCCTGGATACTTTCCGGACAGAGAGAGAGGTGCGTGCGTGTGTGTATGAGTGTGTGTGGGGGGGCGGGGGGTAAGTCTAGACCCAGGAGAGCCAGTAATGTCAGTTTCAGTCCAAGTTCAAAGGCAAGAGAAGACATGTTCCAGCTCAAGGACTGCCACACAGAGGGAAAAACATTTCTGACTCAGCTTTTTCTTTTATTAGGCCTTTAATAGATTGGATGAGGCTCACCGGGTTGGGAAGGGCGATTACTTTACTCAGTCCACAAATACTAATCTCATCCAGAATCACACCCAGAAACCATATTTCACCAACTATCTGGGCACCCCCTTGCCTGGTCAACTTGACATATGAAATAACCATCATACTATTTTATGTCAAAGTATGAACAGTCATCATTTTATTACATGCCAGAGTTACTTCTCACCGCAGCCTTACCAAGCAAATACAGTGATCCCAATTTCACTTCAAACAAACAAAAAGCACTGCAGCTCAGAGGATGACCAGCTTATCCCGAAGAGGACGGAGTTGGCGAATAGGGGGACGTGATCCCCTCTGCCTCCTTACCACTCAGTCGGAGTGGGCCTGCCGATGGGCAGGAGAGTGACGGTCAGCTGCAGGTGCCAACCCGTCTGCGTGCGTAAGGATGACAGCAGGTTGGCTGGGGTTCCCCAGCTTTACTGAGGTTTTCTTCCTATTTGGGGTGGGCATTTAGCTGATTATTAAACAGAGGGTCAAGGTGCTTCCTGAACCTTGACTCCTGGTGAGAAAGGCTTCCTATCGGTGACTTAGGATCCTCACCTCCATTTCTCCTTGAGCATAATGAGCACCCTCTCTTCCCATTGCCTACACAGGGCCACTTAGGGAAGGAGGGAAACAGGATGCTCTACATGAAGGCCAAGAGTGACCATTCTACAGAACACCTACTTGGTACCAGGTACCATGCATTGCTCAGAAAGCACAATACCTTCTTGCCTCGATCGGTGCTTTGATGCCTGACCCCTGTTTGGGGTAAGGTCGACAGAAAAGACACTTCTGATAACTCAGTTTGTAAAATCTGATGTCCTATGAGTTTGATGACCTTAATCGCACAGCAGAGGGTATCGGAGGCACGCTGTCTGGGGCTGGGACCCTGTGGTGGTCTTCAGGGCCCCCAGACGGAAGCCGCCAACTCTGGGCACAGACAGACCTCTGCCTTGTTTCTTGGATGATGGCTTTTAAACCAATTTACAGCAGTTTCTCAAGGCACTTCTTGTAGATATCAGAATGATTGTCCCCTTGCCCTGAAGATGCACAGTCATGTAATTCTGAGTCCTGTTGTTTCCCCCTTCTCAGCAAAGTGAGGTAAAAAAAAAGGAATAGGGTGTGCCCATGGCTTTGCCGGTGTGGCCTGCAGTGGGTGTCACTGGGATGCTTTAGAAGACAGAACCTTAAAGGAGCAGAACCTGCAACGCTCTCTCCCCATTTCTGACTGCGGTACTGGGGGCCATACAGCTATGAGGGCCTCCCTTGTGAAATGCCACACCTTCAGGGTGTCACCTCCAGCGCCACGGTGACCAGAACCTCAGACTGATGCCGTTTGCACAGAGTCAAATGTAGTGTTTGAAAGATTTAATGTCCATCAGCTCGGGAAGGAGCCTATGACAAGCCTAAGATTAACTGTGCCCCAAGGCAAACGAGTGGAAAAATATCTCAGCACAGGAGTGTATAGCAGGTTGAAACACATAAATTTGTCAGTAAACTTTACTCTCCACGTACATGAAATTAGGCAAGGTATTTTATATTATGAATTATACTTTGAGTTATATACTCTGCAATAGAGACATTTATATTTTGAATTATATACCATGCAATAGAGATATATCAGCTGTTTCTTGGGCGTAAGCTAATCTTTGAAAGGGAAGGATGGATTACATTTCCCTGTCAATCCGCTTCTGATTCAGTGGTTAGGGTGATGTATTAGCAGGCATCACATTAAAAAATGACTGTAAAAGTAAGTGCAAACCATTTTCCATTATGCCCATTGAGATGTAATTGGTCCTATTGACAGCACTGTGGATTGCATTTATTTTTTTCATACTTTATTTACTTACTTTGACATTCAGTATTATTTTTGCATTGACTTTTTTTATCAACTGAAAACCTTTAACATACTTTCTTTTTGTTCTATCCCAACTGTCCTATGAGTTTTAAAATAATTTCCAAGGAAAATCTACAGAGGGTGCCAAAAATATGAATACACATGTTAAGAAAGGAAAATCCTGCATTAAAATTATAATAGTCAATGTATACTGATAAGATAAATACCAGTCACATTTGACGTCTGCAATTACAAGAGGTGCTCAAAGTGGTGACCATCAGTGCCCAGACACTTCTGATTATGGTGAACTACTGCTTGTGCAACACTGACCGAGTGTCCACTTGTATCACTGCACGTGCCATTTCAATTTCTTTCTGAAGTACCGCCAGTGGAGCCGGTTTCCTACAGTACACCATGTCCTTTAAGGTCCCCCATAGGCAGAAGTTAAGGGGTGTTAGGTCAGGAGAACGTGGGGGACCTCAAACAACATTCTCGAATTTCACATAGCACTTCCAAATGGTCTTGTGTTCCTGAATGACAACCGTGCTTCTGCCGTTTCCTTTGACTGTCCTGCCTGTCCCATGGTGACACCAACATTCATTTGATTAATGCCATCTTTTGAGCAAACACTGCATTACGCATTGCTATCGTAATTCAATTCAACTTTGAAAAGTAATACACAGATAACATCTCAAAATGTATATATAATTTTTTGGAACCCCTGATATGTTGAACACAATTTTTGTATGTGTAATCTTGAATTAAACTTGTACAAAAATCATCCACAATGACAACCTAAAAATTACCTACATTATCTAATGTTATCCTCATAAAAATCTTGTGTATTAGCTCAGTGATTCCCAACTTTTACCACTTATGTACCCCTGGTTTTAAAAACAGCTATTTACAAATATTGACACTTTTGTTCAGTGCCTATCTTAATGTAAAATAGTGGAAATGAGGTAATAATAAGTTAGGAAAGAAAAATTACTATATTGAAAGTACAAACTACAGGTTTAATTTTACAATATTTGTAACAGTTTAATATTGATAATGATCACATTTAAATATTAAATAAAAAACTACTTGAAAAAAATCACAATTAAAAACAATGCACTGTTACTCAGTCAATAACTAAACCGATCAAACAGCCGGCTACAGATGTGTCTATATGTTTGTGGAAGTTCTAGAAATGTTGCAAATGGATTGTTCTGAAACTGTGCGTAATGACTGGTAGAAGAGCGGTTTGGGGGAAGGGTTCATAGCCATGCCCTCACCCAGCCTCACTCACTAATGTGATCTAATTTTAAAGTGTCTCCATTAACAATGTTTCAAACTTAACATGGATTGTTCCATAACTAACATTTTGCATTTTTTTACTTTACTTATTTTTTCGCTATTACTGATATATTTTTTGTGTAATCCGAAGGCCCCAGCATGTACCCGTGGGGGCATGCATACCACTTCTTGGGAACCAATGTATTAGCTGATTCTTTCTTTCACAGATGATTAAATTAGGCTTCAGAGGGTTAAGTGATATACACAAAGAAGCACAGCTAACAGATGGCCTACATGGAGTGCAAACCCACTTTCACCTGACTCTGGAGCCTGAACTCTTACGCACTATAACGTACTTACTTGTTAGTGGCAGAGAACAGGCCTTTACCATCTAACAGTGATTGCATTTCCTGGCAAACCACCTGCCTGTTACTGTTACAGGCATCTGAGATTTCTAAATTGTAAACTCATGTGCAGGAACCACAGCACATGACTCTTGTACAACACTAGCCCAGTGTAAACACCAGTTAAGCTCTCAGGTACTTGAAGTCCAGCCAGACCTCTGATTGATTTCAGCTTTCAGCCCCATCAAAGACAAACTTCAGCTACATTGTACCCTTTTTCTCATTGTAAGCTGGCCTCCCAAAGATAGTTATTTTTTTGATCAACTGGCAATGATGGGAGTCATTATCTCTATAGCAAGTTTATTCTGAAGCAACCACCACTGTTAGAAGCAGAAAATGTAATTATATGGCCACTGATTTGTTCTGGTAATTTGCATCACTTAATGGTGATTTTGATAAACAAAAAAATGGTCCCTCCGCACTAACATCTCTGTATTCTGCCCATCCTCCTCCACCCCGAGAGAGCACTGGATAGTGTGAAAACCTGGATCTGTCATTTCCAAGTTCAAAGCCTAGTGTATCATATTGTCTCTGTTAAAAGGCAGACTTTAAGACAGGTCTGTATCATTAATGGCCAGTCAAAATAGAGGAGCACACTTTATTCTCTCTGCTCAGTCCTCACCCCTCCCAACAAGATGAGCAGAAAAACATTCAGATCACACTGCTGCATCTTCACAGTGGGGAGCCTAAGCATGATTGGGGGCCAAATGCTAAATGTCAAACCTTGGTCGGTCTGATGAGCAATGACCTATGTCTAGGAAGAGGCCATTGGGATTAACTCGACACCTACTCTCTGCACCCACACACATATATGTGAATTCCTTTCATACCAAATCATGAGACTTGTGTCTATGCTGAAAGCAACCCACACAGAAGGGGGTCAAGCCCACAGCTTTCTCCAGCTTGTTGCCATCCGAGTCCCTTTCCTCTGTTGGTCCCTAAGCTCCATGGAAAGCAGCATTGGGAGCCATGGATACAAAACCTTGGGTGGTTCTGCTAATTACAGGGGCTTGACCTCAGCCAATTTAACTTCTTAGCCTCAATTTCCTCGGTTGCGAAAGGGAGTGGTAAGGCCCACTCTGTACTTTCTCATGCAGTGCTAAACATCCTGCTCCTTACTTAATAACATGCCTGGTACGAACAACTGAGCTGTGGGAAGTATCTTTTTCTTTTAGTTCGCTGAGACAAATCTTGACTTTTTGGCTTTGGCACTTCATTAAATGCCATGCCATCTGGGCCTGCTCTTCCTCTATGCTGATTTGCCTTTTCGTCCAAGGTGCTACACAGTATCTGAAATAGTTCAAAAACTTTTTAAATATGTTGGAGGCTCAGCCAATCATTTCCCACCCTGCTCCCTCTCTCCCGTTATACTTAATAACTTGAATATCAACAGAGGCTTTCAAAGAGATCCTAGAGCTCAAATCTGACTGATAAGTAGCCGCCGATTTTGCTTATGTCTGTGTTGGCTGATCCTTCAAACAGGAACTCTGGTTGTCTGGCACGGGCTTCCCTGTACCTCATTAACCCGGGATATTAGAATAAGCACTATTGGAAAGACTGTCGTGGAGAAGACCATGAGCTTTTAAAATAGACAAATCGTGTCTTAAATCCTCGCGTCAACAACACATACACTGGGACAGAAAGGCCTCCTAAATTGCAGTTACTGTCACGTCATCATGCCATGACTGGTGATGCTGATGTTGACCAAAAATGCTTAACATATTTCTTTAGCCCCTCCCGTTGAGTTCTTTCTGTATAACCACGCCCAACTTGGGTTTCTCCTGGGACGTGGACGTCACATGAAGATTCCTCTGGGGACTTCGTGAAGGCCAGGTTCTGCCTTGTGGAGGGCTCCCTTTCTCTGTCAGTGCGGCTGAGCACATTGCGTTGTTAATTGAATTGGGTTAGAGCAGGGATCAGGAAGCCCAGGTCTGATCGCCCCTCAATGCCGAAGGCCTGTGGCTGCACCACAGCCGCCTGGCGGGCTGATCTCTGCCGATAGAGGCGGATCTTCTCTTCCAAAGGGAAGCCAGCCATAATTGGTAGAACTAAGGACATCTCTGCTGCCCACCACCCTAATTTAATGAAACGGCTTGTTAACTAAAACAGTGGTGCCTGAAATAGCTATTGATTTCCTCTTTCATTGGGGGATAAACTAATTTCCTATGGATGGGAGGTGGGATGGGGCTGGGGGATCGCACTGACGAAATGGGATGTACAGCCAGGCATTATCACAGTCCATCCAAAACCTAGTGCCTCCGTGAGTCAAAGCAACTAGACGTTGACATCCTGCATTCCCAAACCAAGGAAACAGATGTGTGAAACTCTGCAAAGGGGCGGGTGGGTGGCCCCAAGGCCTGTGGTTCCTTGCTAGAATCCGTGTCCTCCCATGCTCTAACAAAATTACTGTGTGAGGTTGTGCTTGTAAACGGAGTGGTGGAGTGTATTGGCCTGCCACTGGGTCTTTATTTTATAAACTATCTGACAGACCAGAGGAGAAGCAGTGTGTTAATTCTCGAGTGGCATTTGGCCGAGCTCCCTGGGGTGATGCTCAAATGAAGGGTCCCAGGCCCCTGAGGCCATCTTAAGTTGTGTCAATGCATTTTCTGAGGACTGTCTCAATGGAGTTTTGCTGAATGTTCTTGATGACTTAAATTTAGATGATTTTTTAAGTGAATTATCTTCAGGCTATTTGATTATATTCATTTCCCAGGGCAACCTCAATAAAATATCACAGACCGGGTGGCTTCACACAGTGTACATTTCTGGAGGCTAAACGTGTGAAATCAAGGTGTAGATAGGATTGTCTCCTCCTGGGGGGTGTTGAGGGTGAATTTGTTCTATGCCCTTCTCCGAGCTTCTGGAGACGGCTGGTAGTCCTCGGCGTTCTTTGGCGTGAGGGTGCATTACTCCAACCTCTGCACCCCCCTTCACAGGCCCTTCTCCCTGTGCTTATGCAGGTGCTTCCTGCTGTGCGTCAGTCTGTCCAAAGTTCTCTTGTAAGGACACCAGTCATACTTGATGGGGACCCACATTAATGACCTCATCTTACTGTGATGACATCTGGAAAGACCCTTTTCCAAACAAGGTCACCTTCTAAGGTACTGCAGTTAAGACTGGCATTATTTTCTTGGGGACACAATTTAACCTGTAACATTTATGCACTTACTCACTGAACATGCTCCTTAGGCTTTCTCAAGACCAAATAGGGCCCCCCAAAATGTTACTCCATGAGCATGTGGTTCCTTTGGAAACTAGAATGTAAACCGAATTACAATTTAGGGGCCCAGGATTAGCAGCAGGGCATGGTGACATCTCTAAGAGCAACAGCTGTAGCAGATCCTCTAACAGAATTCCTCAGATGAGGTTGGTTGGAAATACTAAGAATACGGATGTATCCTACCGTCCCCAGAGTTTCTTGAGAACACGACAGCCAACTGGCATCGCTGGGTTTCCTCCGATCTGTCTCCCTCCGCCCTATTCAATAGGCTTGGAATGATAACTTGAGTTTCCTGACAGTTTTTGTTTGTTGTTACAGTGACATGTGGCAAAATGGCAATTTTCTTGTATTTATCTATGCGGTGATAACTACTTGCTTTGTCAATTCTCCCTTCATCTGTCAAGTCCTCTCACCGGCTCCGGTATGTACTGACTTCTCCAGCCTGCAGGAGCCCACTTGTCCTCCAGCAGGGATATCGCCCGGCTGCATTGGCTCATGGAGCAGGACGGGTCCCCTAGTGCCCAGGGGAAGAGCCTTCATCTTCCCTTTTGCCGGCCACCCCCGGCTCACCCTGGCTCACCCCCGCTCACCCCGGCTCACCCCCGGCTCACCCCGGCCACCCCGGCTCACCC
>PVJL010000162.1:405362-550667 GCA_004026885.1 Lyroderma lyra | reverse complement strand
TGGACACACACAGGACACACACGCACACACACACACACGGACGCACACACACAGAGACACGGACACACACACACACACGGACACACACACACACGAATACGCACACCGACACGCGCGTGCGCGCACACACACACACACACACTAACACACGGACACACACATGGACACGCACACCGACACGCACACACATGCACAGTTTCTATGGTAATGAACTCTTTTCTTCCCATGTGCTTATATTCACCAATTATTAACATTTGTGACATTTGTTTTATTGCTTGCTTTCTACACTTCCCCACCTCACCAAAAAAAAAAAAATCAGTCCTTTGAAGGTTATTTGCAGACATCATGGCACTTCCCTACAAAGATAACTTTTAATTACACACTTCATTCCACAGTTGAGCCTGGTTACAATTAATTATTACTAATGGTTACAGCTGGAAATTTTGCAATGGAGTTGGAGACTGAAGGGGAACTTCGAGAGAAGTTTCATTAATCAGAGGTAGATTTTGACATGCTGATTGTAATGAAAAGTATGGCTGCAATTATTTGCAGCAGGAAGGCAGTCGTACTGAGGCAATGCTGTCTTAGTGACTAAGGCTCAAAGCAGCCATCGACCAGAAGGACCAGAGAAGGAGCATTTGTTCTCTCCAGGAGTTATTTGTTTTTAGAACACTCTTTTGGGACCAAGAAGCAAAGATCATGCTGGATGTTCCTCTTCTTGAATGTGATTTGCAGCAGAGAAACAGGAAAGTCACTGGTGTTGGAAGAATTGTTTTCTCCTAAGTCCTGGTCTTCTGCAATCCTGTGGAGCTTGACTTGCCAGTGGGCAAGTGTCTCAGCCTCTCTCAGCTTCCGTTTCCTCTTTTATAAAATCAGTGATGATGATAAGATGATAAACAGAAAGCACCCCCGATGCTGTCTGCGTAGAACACATAGTAAGAGATGCTCGTTAACTGATACATACAATTATTATTACTTTGCCCAAGTTTGGTGATAGTATTAGAATAAATTCAGTTTTACAATGAAAATATAAACAACATTTATTAACCTTAATTTATTAATTGTAGCGTAATCTTTTTAAAAAGGCTTTATCTCTTAGGGATGTACTTTAAAGTATTTAATGATGAAATAATATAATATCTGTTTAAATAATCCACAGTAGAGGAGTATAGATGGAAACACGACTGGCCGTGCACTGATAATCGCAGAAGCTGGGTGGAGAAGAAGTCATTAAATGATTCTTTCTACTTTTGCATGTCTTTAAAAATACCAAAATAAACAAACAGTTGATAATTTCCTGCCTAAAGCAAAGGACACTGAATTCAACATTTTCAACAGTATAGGAAACACTTCTCATTTTTCAGCATCTTATAAAAACCATTAAATGAGTACATAATCGCCCTTTCCTTCATCAGAGCTCTCCGAAGGGGCCCCTCTGCCCGTCTCATCAGGGCTTTCTCCCCAGCCCGTTATCAGCAATTGAATTATTATCAAGTTGATGAAAAAAATCAATCAGGTCCGGCTATTTGTGGGGGGTGGGAGGATGTTTAACATGAAGTTTTCTTCTGGATTCAGAGTGACAGTGGACTTAGAGAGTGTCTTGGACCATAGCTGTCATTACAAATTTTAGAAAACAGTTTCTGGCCACCCAAGGAGCCTTTTGGGAACTGATTAGAGAAAGAAGGTGTGAATTAAAAATGATTCGGTTCTTTCAGGGGAAAAAAAGATATAAAAATTATGGTTTTTAAGGCATGTTCCAACAAAAATGTTGGCAAAAAAATTTAGTGTGTGTGTGTGTGTGTGTGTGTGTGTGTGCACAAAGTGTAGTAACAAATACAGTGAACGCTTAAGTAAAAAAGTTTTATTACAGTAAGAGACACATTGCCATTAGTCCCCCTCACAATACTCCCCCTCCCCTCGCACACACGTACCCCGTCGTTCTGGCCACTCTCTGAAGCAGGTCTGGAAGTCCTCTCTCATGAGTGTCTCTAGTGGTTCTGTCGTGGCTGCCTCCATGTCCTGAATCGATTCAAAACATTCA
Organism: Lyroderma lyra; assembly: GCA_004026885.1. NCBI lineage: Eukaryota > Metazoa > Chordata > Mammalia > Chiroptera > Megadermatidae > Lyroderma > Lyroderma lyra. The sequence continues at coordinate 548,626 of PVJL010000162.1, read as the reverse complement.
CTTTTCATGGTTATTGTGACTTTGGGGAAGAGCCAGAAGTCGCACGGTGCCAGATCTGGTGAATAAGGTGACCGAGGACACGCTGTAATGTTTTTAGTTGACAGAAATTGCCGTACCAGCAGTGACGCTGAGGCAGCCACAACAGCTCCGCTAGACATGGAGGGGGCCGTTCAGCGCTGCTCTACCAAGTGGCAAGCACGCTGGGGTAGGTGTGTTCAAACTGAAGGGGCGTGTTTTGAGGAATATTAATGACAATGTGTCTTTTACTATAATACTTTTTTAAATTAAACATTCACTATATTTTTTTATCACACCAGTGTATATCTATTTTATTTTTTAAAAAGCATGGTTAACGTTCACACTTCAACGTTAAATAAATAAGGAAGTAACTATCTTCTTCAAAAGACACACTCTCGGAATTCCTTACAATAGCAGACTCCCCATATGTTTAAGTATCTGTTTTCACATCATTAACAACTTCCTTGAAAATTCTGGGAGGAAGGCAGGGTAAGGGAGAAGGCAGACAGTTACTGGATGGTTAGTCCCATTATGCACGGCCAAATAAAGATTACTCAAAGGACAGGCTTATCTTGGAACTGCCATTTAAGCAAAAGGGAAATGAGGCAAGCTACAGAAATGGCACACACACACGATTGTGTAAATCTGGGCACATCCATATGGTGGCCATGCCTCGGTGGTGAGAAAGCAAAGCTCCTCGTCTTGCACACTCAGTTGCAGTTTCATTAATGTTGCTGATAGACCTGGTTAATTAGTCCCTCCAGAAGGAAAGATTTTACTCTAGAGACTCCAGGAAAGGAAATCCTGTAAGATCGACTGTTGGCCCACTTCTGGCGTCTGGAGAAGTGGTTTGGCTTCTTGGGTTGAAGGGTTATTCAATCCAGAGAGGTCAGAGATCTTTCTTCTCCCTAACAGATAACACACCATTTAGGTGGTCCAGGGTGGTCTACGTGCCAGCTAATTTTAGAACTAGAAATAGCAAAACATGCAGTGAAATGCTGTATTTTATTAATTTTAAGTTGGATTTAAAAGTAATCTCAATAATCTTCAGACAAAACATCAGCACTTTTGTAACCAAATGCGTGAACTCTTTCAAAGTCACTTACACAAAGCATATTTGAAGTTCCTTTTGTAGTATCACTTGGGGTCAATTTGTAAGCTACATAAGCCAAAATGATTAGATGCAATTTATACACCTAATTTGGTTTTAGACTTTCACAAAAATCCTACCCTGGGAGATAGTCTAAATAAGCAATTTTAAAACTGTTTTGAGTGATGATGGTACCCTCAAAACAGTGAGTACAGAGCGATCTCCAGCACTTGCATGGAAAGGGACAACTCTCATTTGGACAAATTCTAATGTATTAATTTTAAAAGCCAGACATAAGAGACATTAGGTGAGTGTAGTTTCTGTAATTGATTCTAAATGTGGGATGAAATAAAACAGTGGATCCCCCACACTTGTTCCCACAGGAGCCCCCCGCCTCGGTGGGGGCTGGGCCCCCGAGGGCAGTAGGTAGTAACATCGCCCAGGCTCAGTCAACATTTAGAAAACCTTCTAAGCTAAATCTGGCTCCAGGTTATCATCTTGTTTCATAATTTTAACATATACTTTCCTTTTTTAGTCTTAAAATAAAATATTTAATTTCTCGATTTTGCTTTTTCTGTTTTAAAGTTTACGATTAGGAATGTTTTATTACAGTAAGTTTGGCTGTGATAATGTTTTTGTTGTTGCTACCCACTTTAATTCAAATTCATATTATATTTCAGTCGCTTCTGTGGGTATTTTTTCGGAATATCAAATAATACTCTTGTATGTAGTTGTTATCTAGATTACTAATTTTTCTTTTTGAATTTGAGGTGTCATCCTCCTTTGCCTTTATATTTATGTAAATACATAGCACCAGAAGATTTTTATTCTAACAATAATACACCCAACAAACAGGAATTAAATGTCTATTTGTTTACAGCAGGTTCATTGGAATGATTGAAATAAAATACCAAAACTTGATGATATTGAAGAAAGAACAGCGTGCTTTTTTTATTGCATTTGAACTACAAAAGCAATTCCTTAGTGTATTTAAGCTTTGGTTTTCCTACCCCTCAGCCCCTTGTGTGCCTTGGTTCGGGGAGGAGTTGGGGCGAAGGGACAGGAGGACATGAGGCCCATCTTGCCAGGCTGAGTCAGGCCAATGCAGCTGCTGGCCTGGGCACCGGCGTGGGCGGCCACCTGCAGCTCCCAGCACAGCTGCTTGGGAGAGGGCCAGCCAAAGCCCTGTCGGTGGGGTGGAGGCAGGTGGCCCGTCGGGCGGCCAATGCATTCTGGCATGGGCTAAAAGAACACCTGGTTCCACTCTGTGGACCCACCACAGAAGGTCAAGGAATGTGCTTGCTGGCAGCCACCTGATGGCCTGTGTTTTCGAGCCCTGATGGTCCTGCTCTGACTAAAACAGAGAAAAACCCACCTTTGTTTTGCAAAACTTACACCAAAGCCAACACGGAAATCATTCTGTCCAGTTGTGTTGAAATAGGTCAGTGAGGCCATCTGGCATGTCAAGAAATGGTGTGGGGGCTGTCAGGCAGGGATAGGCTTTGTGATTCAAAACAGGACGTTTCGGGGAGGTGTGCGCCTTCGTGTTGCGTTTGGCTGCTAACCGCCCTCACAGACACGTCATCCTTAAATGCCTCTGACCTTCCGTCCCCCTTCCCAGGAACGCTAACGACATGCTTAGACATCGGTTTGGGTCCCCACTTAGAATTTTGCCAGTGGGCACAGGAATTTTCATAGTGACTACCAGCACCTACGGAGACAGGAGCCCAAGGGTTACCCCTCCCCGAGCCCTGAAGACCCCCGGAAGGCCTGGGGCTCACTGCTTCCCAGAAAGGGGGACCCGGCCTCTCCTGGCTGGTGAGGCAGTCTCTCCCTGGCAGAGCAGCATCCTCCCACACTTCCTGTCCCAGATGCAGACCAGGTAGCCCCCTTCCACGTCCCAAAGATGTGACTGATGCTCCCCTCACTGGCTCTGTGGCCCTTGGCAACTTAGCTTCCCTGAACCTCAGTTTTGGCACCTGGAAATGGGGGTTGCCAGTACCACCCCCCAGCTTTGTTATAACCCAGTCAATAGGAGGGCACACGTAGGTGCCTAGCCCGGGGCCTGGCTTCAGGTGCTCAGCAAATACGGCTCGTGTGAGTGACCCTGGCTGATGCCACTCTCCAGACACCCTCTAGACTGGCCCAGGACTGGAACTCCTTTTTGCTTGGAATTTTAAGGGCCTCATCTCACAATTACTGTTTCAAACTGCCCTTTCTGGGGGGCAGAGACCAGGCTCTTCCAGTAGAAGCCACTCACTGCCAAGCCATTGCCCAGAAGACGCGTTTTGACCTCTGGGTAGGCTGACCAGACGTACCATTTTGAATGGGACAGAAACCAACGGTGCTGCCCCCTTTCAATGGTGCGTACGGTCAGCCTACGACACCTCCAATGTAGCCCAGTGAGACGAGGCTGACCCCACGTACTGTTTCAAACGAGACAGTACCGCTGTGTTCTGTCCCATTTAAAATGGTGCGTCTGGTCAGCCTACTACCTGTGGGAGGCCTGGGGCGGTGGGATAAGCTGCCACCTTCTCAGGTCAAACTCCTCTGTAAGGTAAGGTGTCCAAGCCAAGACGCAAGGACAGACTCCGTGATTGAACTTCACAAGCCTAAAAGGACTTGGGCAACGAAGTCTGACTAGTCAGGTGTGATGCTCGGTGCCCTGAGGTGAACAGGAGGAGTCAGGCTCCCCAGTCTCTGGAGTGGGGCCATCGGGAGCTACCGGGCCCTGTGTAGCCACGCGGTGTTCTTTCAGTGGAGACAGGATGTTGCTCTGGATCTTGGCTTCCATCACCCAGGCAGCTCCAGGCTTTCAGGCACAACCCTGGCCCCCACAGCCTGGAGCCGGCCCGCAGAGCCCTGCTCCATTTCTGGGCCCGGACACCATGTGAGGATGGGGTGAAGGAACAGGGGTGGCAGAAATACTCCTCTGAGAAAGAGGTAGGAGAAAGGACCATCTTTCTTCTACGTTCCAGCTTCAGATTTTGAAGTCTGAGGCACAAAACTATTGTGCACAGCTGTTCTTTTCAAAAACATATGTTAGTTTATTCCACACACTCTGATGATAGGAATGAGACAGAATTCCAAACACAGCTTATTTGTCATTTTCTTATTCAGTGAATGATCTTTTCTCCTTCCTGTGGCCTCTTATTTAAACCTGCCAGTCCTGCTGGGCTAACTTTTCCTCCCTGAATTAAATTTCTCTTCCTTTCTTTAAAAAGTAGTGAATCTTATCCTAGCCAAACAAATTCACACATTTCTTTTCCTTACCAAAATCAATACCTGACTTTCTTCCTAATTTACCTGAAAAAAATGTCACCTGGCCTTTTGGAGCATAAAGTCTTAGGGATGAGCCTAGTGCTCCCTGGGGAGGAGCAGCATCTCTAAGTCGGGTCGATTGTCCTGGGGTCAGCGCCCTAAGGAGGACAGTGCCCTTTGCACAGTTCACAGGGAGAAGAACATTTAACCAAAAGCTTAAAAACACGGACTTGACTCTGAGGAATCGAAGCTAAGGCTTACTTGTTTCTTGTATCCCTCTCACCCCTACCCCTAGCAGAACTACCCTTTGCAAATTCAGTGGGAATTAAAACGATGGGTCTCGTTAACTGAGCAGTCATAATACTTCAGCCACTTCTGGCTTCTAGGATGACTTAAGTAGTCCCCAAGACTACTTAATCATCTCCCCTGATTTCTTCCAGTGTTCAAGGTTAAATGTGTGTGCACAAGGCACAGGAGTCAGTCCACGGCACAGGATTGAAGCAGTCCACGTCTTCTCATGTAGTTGATAAAGCTGTCATTATGGAAGGACTCAAGTAGCTGACCACGCACAGTGGCAGCTGAGTTTCAAAAACTGCTGAGGTATCTGCACGTGATAGTGTCTCCCAGCTCAGCAGAGACTGGTTGTCTGAAAGCAGTAAAGTGTGCCATCATGTTTTTATGCTCCCTACTGGCTCTGAGTAGAAAAATCGTTCAAGTATGAATGTTTTTGGTCAGCATCCTCTCCAGAATGAAATATCTTGCATCTTCTTCTATGCTAAAGAATTCACATGGAAGGTGGAAGAGTTACGAGTGAGATTGACTACATGTGGCAGTGGCCAACGTGGACTCCTCTGTAGCCTTAGAGTAGCTGGCCGGTGGCGTCTGAGGATGTAGCCCCACCAGTAATGTCCGAAGCCCTTGCATTTAGGTATTACAGATAGATACACTCTCTGGGGAGGGTGATAAGGATGCAATAAATTAACGCAATCCTGGATATTACCTGGACAAAGCAGATAATATAGATGTGATATACCAAGGGATAGATTACTCCTACAGCAAGTTTAACACCAGCTTTTCAGAGAATAGACAACTTCCATCTGAATCATTCTTACAAGCTGAATTTTTATTTTTACTAAATTATCTATGTTGAAAAAAAATCTGTGCCGGGTGTGGAATTTCACTCCATCAAGTGTTACAATGACTTTTCATTTTCATTACAAGCAGGAGAATGAATGAAGGACAAGTGTTAGGAAACATGGCAATAAATTAGAATATAATTTACAAAAGCAAAAAAAAAAGTAACAGTGTACCACATTAATACTGAGTATAAAATAATAAGCAACAACTAATCACAATAATACAAAGGTAATTTCATTCTTATTATTAAGGATACCTATGTGACATTCACTCAAATAAAAATATTCCTAATGAAATGGACTGTTGGGGGAATCATACGTGTCTCAAGAGGTTTAGTTAGTTGGGTAGATTAACCTTTTGGTTTTGGGCAGGCCTTTATGCCATGGCAATACTGCTCTCAGCCACGGGTACCAGCTTCCTTGGGTTCCCTAAGTAGTCACCACTCCTGGAGGGCCTGCCATGGTGGCTCGGCCTCCACTGATGACCCCGTTTTTACCACTTAGGAGAAGAGCATCAGGTAGCCACGGGGTTGACTATAGCATAGCAGCAGTATTGTGATGTGCTGTGGAATGTGATCTTTCCCCCACTCGGGTTTAAATTCAGGGCCTAGCTGAGGATGTTTAGTCCTGCTACGTTCTGTGCTTGGTTCCTTCTGAAAAGGCAAGCTGATGCTGCCCCAGGGAGCTCTCTGGTGCTGGTACATACCCCAGAGGGGACACTGGCTACCCTCCTCTTCCAGCACCAGCTGGGGGGCTGCATGGTGCCCAGGGGGATGGCCCTCATAATGTCAGTTCCCAGGTGAGGTAAGAAAAATAGCCCTTAGTCAGTAATGTAAGAAATCTTCTTGAAATAAAAACAGGAACTGCTATTCATGTTGGAGGAAAGTAGATCCTGATAGCAAACCTATGCCTAAAATGCCACAGAAACCACCCATCTTTGATTTCGCCAGGGCACATTAGCACCAAATCAACTGCTCTTTGCAAAGCACCAATGGAATTCAGTGCTGGGGCCACTGCCCATGGGCTGCCTTCCCTTCACTGACTGGCTAAGATGGCCTTGTGCTGGCCTTCTAAGTGCAGCATGGATAGGGGCCCTGGCAACGGCTCTCATGTATTGTCAATAGCTCTCTCTGAAAAGCTCAGGGACATGAGTTGGAGGGTTGAGAGAAAGCAGGCGATGAGATATAGGTGGCCCTGACTGAGCATGCTGAACAACATCCTGTGCTCACTCTCCACAGCAAACCTGAAGTTTAGGTTGGTTTCTAAAATCTGTGAGTCTCTCTTTATTTCTGAAAAATCCCAATCATCCACACTAGGTCATGGTGCATGGTATGTGATACACCTGACATGCAGATTCAGAGCACAGTGATGATTTAAGTCAAATACTCCTTCATTGCAAGTAGCATCTTTACAAAGTAGCCATTGGGTTTGAGTCTGAGGTGTAGCACAGTGGACACATGTGTAGGACACAAGGCACATTCATCAGGAACCTGCCGCAGGCTACAAGTGTTCAAGTACAAAATATTAACAAGTGCCCTCTTTTCTTCTTCCTTTTTAAAAATCTCACTGTCAAACTGTTGATGAGCGTGATGGGAAACTTGTGGATAGGAAAAATATGAGCTAGTCCCTTTAATTTGGGTGAATTTGCTGCTAGAATTTGACTTGCCCAAGAAACTGGGTTTCACATTTAATTGCTATTCAAAGTATCCATAAAAGGTATAAAATACTTGGTTAAGTGACTATTAAAATTATGCTTTATGATCTCTAGTCTTCATGAGTTTTTCTTCTTTGGTTGTCATCCCTTGCCCACTTTAAAACTCACAGAAATAGCACATTTATGTGCAAGCACACTCATCTACCCACACACTCTAAAGCGCCCACATTCACACACACTTGCTCTCATATAAATAAATGCCCTTCTGCCATATCAAAGAAGGGACATCTGGGACCCATCCTAATTGTCAACAACAGGGTCTGTCTGGTTGTCACTGGGCCAGTCTATCTTTTGCATGATACTGTCCCAGTCATGCCACAAGCCAGTAGGGCAGAAGCCATTCTGCGGCTGGTGAGGATGTAAACACAAGTGAGTTGGGGTGACTCAAATCAGATCTGAGGCATCCTGTGTGATGGTAGCAAAGGGCCTGGTACTTCAGCTTCTACCATACCCTAGGTCTGGCTTCTGCATGAAATTGAAATGTTCTCCTCTTAAAGTTTTAATGGAAATCTCAGCTTCACTTGCACAATGGCAGGTTGGCCACAGTCTTTTAGCACTGAATTTATAGACTTGCACAGCTGCACCAACGAATGCACTGCTCTAAACTAAGTCCTTCATTGTTGTTCAGTTTAATATAGTTTATATATGGCTCACAGCAGTGTTCAGAACAGGGGGATTACTCCTAAGGAAATTAAGTAGAAGGAAGAAAAATAATACGAACTTTCATTACTTTTGATTTATAATTGCTCCTTAAATTACAGTTCAAAGCCCATTTTAGAATTTAAATTGTGGTGCTGTTGTAGTGAGATAAAGTATAGTAAATATTTTTAAGCTATGACTTAAGATTTCTGAATCTTCTTTACTTCCATAGTTGACCAAGTCATAACAGACATTTTAAACAGTTTTAAATACAAATGGATTCAGTGTCATTGCTAAGTCTATAATAAAAATTATCTTAATGGTCCAAGGAGGTAAACAGGCTATTGGATTTACTCGAAAGAACACAAACGTTCCACAGTAAGCAAGTCTCCCTGTGTTGTTTGGATCTCTCCAATCTGGCATTCCCTCCTAATAACTGTGTCCAGCACTTTGGATCAATAAATCCTACTTCACAGAAGTTAAAATAATATTGAAATCTTGTCAGCTAGGGCTGACCAGTGGTTACGTTTTCCACAGGGTAATGCATTTGCAAGGACATCAATCCTCTTCCTCTGGGTGGCTCTCTTTGATGGACGCATTTCCACGATGAAATGACAAGTCTCTCTCTCTGGCTTTCCGTGGGTCAGTGTCCTTGGCAGGTCTTACAACACATCTGTCTGAAGTATGCTCGACTGCAGAACTTGAACTTCAGCACCAGTGGGCAATAAGCCACTTTGTTCACATCTTTGCACTCTAATGAATGGGGACAGAAAATGGAAAACAATTAGAGGTACATAAACAAGGACATAAACAAGCCAATGAGCCCGGATGTTCAACAAGTCCCACCCCTCCTCCCTGCACCAATTCCTTGGCTTTCAAATCCATGTGGTTTTTGTTTTTGTTTTTAGCCATACCCTGTTTGGTACAACCTACCAGAAACATTCTTTGATATATTTGAACACAAATTTAAAAAAAGCAAAAAGATTGCAAGGCTTTTCTCCCACACTTTTATAAGTATGGTGCATGCCCACCATGTCTTGAAAGAATTACCATTTGTTGGGATAAGTGATCACTTTAGACAGCTTGGAAACATGAGTCATTTTTCTTACAGCGCTTTTATTGCTTCTTTCTCAAGGGTTATTTTGTTCAGCAGTGCAAGGTTATCCAAAATCAAACATGAGTTGCATTGTTTGATACCAAAGTACATACGTCTCAAGAGAATCTGTGCATCTGTGAGGCGTGGGGATGGGTCTGGGTGAATGAAAAGGACTGCTGACAGTGGCCTAGATTCAGCAACTACACTAGACAAAGAAGAAAAGTTGGAGGGGTTGGCCTCAAATGGCAGCAGTCTGTGGGTTATGGAAACATGTAGAAATGTCTTTTTTTAATTTGGAAGTGAGACATGGCCTTCTTTTTTCCTATGTGTGTTTTCTCCTCAGTGAAAGAATTGCCACAGTTGATGTCTGCAGTTCTTGCAGCCAGAAGGTGAATAAATGATTCCTTCTCCATCTCCTCTTTGAGGGTCTCGTTGCAGAAGATGGGGCTGAGGGGCCAGAGTAGGAAAAGGAGCACAGGCCTTTGAGTTTCAGCAATTCCCACCACCCCCATCTAACCCCACTACTGCTAACAGTGAAAGTCTTCTCCAGTGCTCTGGTCACTTTTATCTGGGGATTTAAAAATACTCTGTGAACCTAGTAATTAAATATCCATATGCCTCCTAGAATCAAAGTTCCACCCTCGTTTTTCCAGGTGGTTATATGGAAGCATCCCAAGTAAATTGTTTAAGGTAATTAGAATCAGGCAAAGTTCAGTATAACAGAACAGTGCTGTGGTTGTTGTTGTTTGCTTGTTTTCTCCTGGCTTCAGAAATCCACTGAAATTCTAGGAGGTCCTGTACATGGTACATGAACTATATGATAAACTTGGAAAATTAAATGCAAAGAAATGGAAAAGTTTAGACTTCTTATTATTGAAAAGTAAGGTAATGATCTTATTGATCTCATTTTCAAGGCTCTTTCAGTGAAAGACTGAAAATTCTAAACCAGGGGTGTGTAACCATTTGGCTTCCCTGGGCCACATTGGAAGAAGGAGAACTGTCTTGGGCTACACATAAAATACACAAACAATAGCCGATGAGCTTTAAAAAAAAGTCTGTGCATAATTTTCATAACGTTTTAAGAAAGTTTACGAATTTGTATTGGGCCCCACTCAAAGACGTCCTGGGCTGTATGCGGCCTGCGGGCTGTGGGTTGGACAACCTTGTTTTAAACCGTAACCCTCAACTCTCTGAAAATAAAAGCTCCGCCATCATCAAACTCCATTACTCAAGATTTGATTTACAAGGAGAATAATAGTTAGAAATTTGAACAGAACCTTGATTGATTCTCAATAAATTCAAGTTTTGGCTGAAAGAAGGTAGGAGAGACAGGAACGTTTTCTTTAAACACTGAGCTGAAATAAAGTCATCAGATGCTTCAGGTCAGTCAAGTTTGAATTTGAGGTGAAAAGATCTCCACATATTTTAATTTGGAGGTCATCTTTTTTTTTTCTTTTCCTCTCTGTTCTGACCAGTAAAAAGTAACAAAAAAAAAGTTTAGACTAAGAATATTCTTGTGGAAAAAAGAATTTTGTTTTTATCAGTGTAACCAAGAGGGACACAGTGTTAAAGTAATGCAGTTTTCAACATGATGAGAAAAACTAAAGTGACACGATGAGAAAAGCTGGCACAATCTCGCTCCTCTGCAATTCCGAGTCACCACCCTGATGGGCGCCCGCCCGCCCAAGGAGACTCCCGGCTCACGCTCCGCCACGGGGCGGGGTGCGGTGGCCTACAGTACCAAGGACACTTTGGCTTTAGGCTTCTCTGACAAAATATAAAAATTATTTAGTTGATAGACAGATAGAAGAGGACTGGTTGTTTTAATAGTACAAGGAAATAAAATTAGAAGCCAGGCTGCCTGGGTTTAATCCTAGCCTTACCATTTACTAAACGACAGGACTCTGAACGAGCACTTCACCTCTCTGTGCCTGCCTCCCTGTACCTAACAGGGAGGAGGGGGGTCCCCACTCCCAGTCACAGTCATCCTAGGTTATCACCTAGTGCACAGAAAGCCCCTGACAAGGGTAGGACACTGAGTAACTACTGTCATGAGCACTGTTAGTTATTACTGTCCCTTACCGATGCCAGTGGTTGCACTCTGAACTCCTCCATGAGGATGCAATATTCAGATTACGACTGAGAAATGCTGTCATGTAGACCCCAGTCAGTTCACAGACAAAACAAATAAGAATGTCTCCTGGGAAAACATAGGGCTTTACTGGGAGACTCCTTGCTCCTTTTTCGGAGGGCTGCTGAACCAGGAAAACTCCAACATGAGCAAAATGCACGTAAATTCACAATTTTTCTTTTAGATTTAGACTGAGGCATCTGAATATTCATAAAGTGTTTCTCCCTTCAACTACTCCTTTATCCGCCCATTCAAGCCATTGTAAATATGAGGTGGGTGTTGGAAAGGAGAAGTTGCAGGTCTAGCCTGGGGGCAGGCTGGAGGCCAGCTGCCCTGGGACCCTCTCTGAACTTCCCAGTATCTCTCTTAGTTCCCAACCAACTTACTTCGGACTGACTTGATTGAAAGCAGGAAGTTGTTTGGGTCCTAGCAGCAGGATCATGCTTAGGAAGGTAGGAAACTGCTTCTGCAGGTAGGACCTGCCTGTGCAAGCAGCACCGTGGCCAGGAGCAGCAGGCCCGGCTGGGGTCAAACAGGCCTCGGCTGAGTTCCGGTACTGTCTCCTCCCAGTGTGTGTTTGTCTGGGGCCAGTTAGTTACTTCGTCTCTCTAAACTGGCATGTCTGCATCTGTGAGTCGGAGACAGCGCTAAACCCTGCTCACGGAGAGTGGTGAGGCTCCCGTGCGGTGACGCCCAGGAAGGACACGCCGCAGCACCAGGCACGGGGGGAGCAGGGCTTACTGCTTTCTGCTATGACTGCCACCGACACATCCGCCCAGGAGAACGACACATCCACCCAGGAGAACGGCCGTCATGTTTTGTTTCTCTGGGATCCACAACAAAATGCATGTGGGCTTTCAGGAAGGGTTACACAGTGGCACAGAAGCAAATTCACAGAAGGGTATTAGACAGAGAGCAGGTGAGCTGTGACAGGATGGAGGTGGGGAGAAGCCTAGGGGAGGATCCAGGGCTGAGGCCGCCAGCACTCAGGCAAGGGGGACACTCAGCCTTAGTGGAGGGTAAGGGGCTCCCACAAAGGAGGGGCCCTGAGGAATACCCTGTTCTCACTTCCTGGTTTTGCCTTTCTAGGGACTGCCTGACGGGAAGACTCAGTCTGGGATTAATGAAAATCTATTCACCAAAGAAAGTCAACCATGACTCGTCTTTCATTCTCTCAGTCGTTTCACTCCACAAGAGCTTAATCTAGTAACAATAACATTAAACATAACTTACCAAATGTCTCCTATGTGCTAGGCACTGCCTTAGGCAGCTTTACATATTTATGTATTTAATCCTTTTAAATTTATAAAACATCAGCTTTACACAGACAGCAAAACTGAAGCGCAAAAGAGTTACGAAACTCACGCTAGGTCACCCAGCTTGTTGGTCTGAGAACTGGGACCACAGCTCAGGTTTGTCTGATTCCAAAACCGCTCTGTTTTGGCAGCATTCTTGGCATTTAAATATGAAAAGATTTCTGCCTGTCAGTGCTTCTGTACTCTTGGCTGACACCATTAGTGATAAGTCAACCTTGGGGGTGCATCATTACCAGGAGATTTGCTCTGCTGCCTTAGAGAAGGGGAAAATGTTTTCTGAAAAGAGGGCTCTAGGTCATGGGCATTCAGAATAGCCTGAGTATTTTTTTCAGCTAGACCTTTCTCCTTAAATTTTATAAAATCACAAGAGTCAAAGGTGATTTTTAGACATACCAGAAAGTTTTAAAGCCCCATTATTATAGAAAGCTGAATGTAACCTTCAAAATATTAGTACCAGTTTTAAATTATATTGGCACATCTAGCCCATCTGTCACCTTTTTTAGCTTAGCTAGAGAGGACTGACTTGTTGAGAACCTTCACTGACTGATATCATGTAAGTGAGAGGCCTTAATTATAAAACTTATCATTCATTAGTCCACCTCATCCTCAAAGCCCATTAAAATTATAAAACCATCATTTCACCCCCACCCTTCAGCCACCACACAGTATAGCTTACATTGGTGATAAAACCATTGTAGAGAAGTTGTGCATAAATTAAATCACATTTTCCACTGAAATCAAAACAATAACAGAAATGTTCTGTTTTAATTTCTAAATGTTCTTCCGTTGGCATTGATTTCTAGCCAATGTCTAAAAATTAGACGTTTCTCTATACCCAAACAATTCATAAGCTGCAAATAAACAATTATACTAGGCAATCTACTAAAAGGAATCCTTTTGTTTAGGTAGAATCTTTTTTTTTTTTTTTTTTTTTTTTAGGTAGAATCTTTTTGTAATATAATCTCTCTGTAATTGATCTATTTTGAAGATTTGGTCTTGACTATCATATTTTCTTCATGCAGATACACTTAAGTCTACTGCCTTTTAAGTAGTGGAATCTGAGCCAGGAGCATCAAGGATTTTAAGATGAAAGAGGCTGATTTTTCTCTTCTACTAATCATCACGTACCAGCTAAGTATTCTCTTGGGAGGAGAATGAAAAGACACTCTTTCTACCTTTTTTCTTATGAGGTTATTGGAAGGGTAAGAGGTCCTTACTGTGTGGTTTCTAGGAAATGTTTTGTGGACCTAGTTAGTCTCTCCTTTTTTTATACCCCCTTCTCCTTTCCTTGAGAATAAAGTTATACTTTACCCAAGGTCAGAGACTTCTGGTAGGAATGACAATTTATGGAGTATCCTTAAATTCTTCTCAGGGAGAGTTTAGAAATATATTAGGGTCTGAAAGCCAGCCCTTAGGCCCTGTGATGGGAACTAGACTCAATCTGAGAATCTTAAGTAATTTGCAGGTATGCTAGAGGGGGTCTCACTGGTAATCTGGGCTTTGGTAGAGTTGAATTAGACAACTTCATAGGCAGCACATGATTCTACTTATCATTGATGTTCCAATGGGGTTCTGCCCAGGTACTTTTACATTAATCTTGCAAAACCCAGACCTAAAAGACATGATTTCAAAATACTCATATTGAACACAGGATTATGAATTTAGGATGCAGTTGCATTCAGAATCATTGTGACTTTGATGGTTTGACTGGGTCCAAGGAGTGTAAGAACAACTCCTGAAATGCAGCGCTCTTGTGTTTAATTCATAAAACACTGCAGAGCCTGCCTAAATTGTAGCCTTGGAGTGAACTGGGATACACAGGGACATAATCTCCCATGACCAGGTTGGACCACTCAGCATCTTTCTTTGGAGAATGAATGCCCTCTATACCTGTCAGCTTTTTATGAGATTTAGGGGGAGAACATAGTGAGTAGAGAGTTTAGCCTCAAGTTCTTAAGGGTCCATCTTTTGGAAGACAAAAGCACAACCAGCTGTGCCTGGAGACAGCCCATGGAGACGCAGAGCCTGCGAGAGGTGAGATGGCAAAGGCTGTGCCTATATGTGTGTGGCAAGCTCAGCACACCTTTCCTGATACAGTTGTGCTGGAGCCCTGGGTATTTTACATATTCAGACTGGAAAAGGATGAAATAAGTGTTGCTTGGGAAGCTGACTTTATTCATTGAACACAAACTGTTTGTCCTTGAAGCAAGGTGATCCCAACTACGGAACTCTATTCTGATTTCACTTTACCACTGACTAAGCCTCTCCCTCCCCTCTTTGTTTTCTATGCTTCTTCACACCTGGTCTTACTCCCAGGGTGTCACCTACTTTCAACCTCGAGGTGGTATGATTCCAACTCAAATCCAGAGTTCCCTCCAAACCAGAGAGCCAAGAATGTGAACCTGAATGCTAAGGGGAGTGTGAGCTCCTTAAAATGGCAAAAACAAAAACAAAAAAATGGTCTTGCTTATTTTTTTGAAATCAAAGTCTTCACCTTCTCCATTCCTTTCACTGATTTTAATACATTGGATGCCACTTTAAAACCCAAATTTAGTAGCTTTTTTGTTCCAAGGATTGTGGAGCTGTCCAGACTTTCTCTGAGTCGTTTATGTGAGGGACACTAAGACCCTCCAAAGCCACCATCGGACAGCTGGGCTGGTGAACCAAGGCACACTGACCACACCTTTACTGGGTTGGTTACCAGCTCATGGCACACCATGAATCATTACCTGGCAGCAACAAATGCTAGATGACAGAGTGCCCTGTGCTATTGAGAAGCTGAGAAGACTCATCACACAGACTACAAGGGAACTTGAAACTGCATAAAAATGAATAAAATGGCATTTGGGATAGAATTTCAGGTGAGCGTGAGTAAGTGAGTCCCAGCTGCCAGATGTACTTTAAAAAATTACTCTGAGTAGTATTGCAAATGCAGTGATACTCAGCATGTCTGTAATTCACTCTCAGCAGCAACGCAGTATAACCCTCATCAGTGTGGTCTGTCAGGATCAAGCCTGTAACGCTTTAACTCTTAGCGGAAGGCTTTCAGGAATAAAAAACTCTAGCAGACGTGGGACATGGCAGGTTTCATCTCCTGTCTTCCTCTTCCCATTTCCTTCCCATTATTTACTTTTCATGTTGTGATGGTCCACTTCTGATTCTCTTTCTCTTACTGTCCTTTGTTGCTTTAACTGCTCTCCATTTCTTCAATCTCTCTACATTATTTTTATTTTTTAAAATCTTATTCAAATACTACTATTTTGTTATGAGTTTGAGAAATGTATGTGCTTAATTTGCCTTTAGATGCCTAAATTCCTTATCATAATTAATATCACCATTAATGATTAAATCTGAAACTTGGAAGTCATATCAAACACCTCTGTATCTCTCATCTGTGTGTCTAATTATACAGCAGTTCTTTTTATTCTCCTTTCTATTTTATTTCTAATTCACTACCCCCCTTTGGATCACTACTATCTCTATCTGCCTTAGTTCAAGACTTCATCACCTCAAGCCCGGACTCATAGAAAAATATTCTAACTCTTCTCCCACACAAGTCGATCCCCCCTCTACTCCTTTACATTAATCTTTCAAAACCCAGATCTAAAAGACATGATTTCAAATACTCATACTGAACATTGGATTATGAATTTAGGATGCAGTTGGATTTAGAATCATTGTGACTTTGATGACTTGAACTGGGTCCAAGGAGTGTAAGAACAACTCCTGAAATGCAGCACTCTTATGTTTAATTCATAAAACATTGCAAAGCCTGCCTGAATTGTATCCTTGGAGTGAGCTGGGATACACAGGGACATAATCTCCCATGACATGCTATCATTAGCATGTCACTCCCTGGTTTTCTTCACTTGTTTCCTAGAACTTGTAGATAGCCTGCCGTTGCACACAGGACCCCAGAAAACCAAGTCCCCGTCTCTCTCTTTTGTAGCCTCCTCATCGGCCAGCCTGCGGCAGATGTACCGGACTAGCTCCACAGTGCCTGTCCTCTGTAAGGAAGGCCCATTATCTCAAGTCTTCCTAGCAAACTATTCGTTACCATCCAGCACCCTGCTCAAGCTTGCCTTTTCCATAATGCCTCCGATTACCCCCTTTTCTGTGTACTCACTAGCTCTTTCACCCCGTTACACAACTACCCGTATTATGATAATTACTCGAGTGCATGTTGCCACCCTTACTAAATTGTGCTCCATTTGAGGATAGGGACTTGGTCGCATTTCTTTCATAGTCTCAGTGTTTGTCATATGGTAGGTATGTTTGCTAAGTAAATGAATGAGTGGTTGGATAATTGGAGCACATTATTTAAAAGCCATCACCTTGAGGAATGAACAGATAGATAAATACACTATATGTGATAAAGTTCAGAAAAATGTTAGAATCCAGACAGTGGGTGTTCATTGTTAAGGTTCTTTCAACTGTACTGTATGTTGAAAACTTTTTATTGTTTTCATAAGAAAATGTTAGGAGAGGAACCCTTTCCTATACTTGGGTAGTTAAAACAATTCTCAAGATTCTATCTGTGGCCAATTTTACCCATGGAGACCTCATTGAAAGACTGTATTTTAGATCTCAAGGGATCTCCTACCCTGTCTTGCTTGGGATAGAGCTGAACTAATTTCTCAGGCCCCTGTCACTAACAGTCAAGAGAACCTCATTCTGCTGGGGACAAGGGGGTCTTCTTCTAACCTCCTACATTGACCAGAAACTGCTTCTTCCAGGACTATTGGACTTTCCTCCCAACTTTCCCTCAGTAAGAGGCATTTTTCTCTCCCTGATCTGATCTCCAAGAGCTGTATCAGGTCACTGTCACATTACTTTCATGCAAGAGCCTCTTTTCTTTTGAAGTCCATATTATCTGACCATTTTTATCTCTATGAGTGACAATTTATGATTCACTGCTACTATTTCACCTACTTTTCCCAGGGTACATACTGGGTTTTTCCAACTACACATTATGGCTGGCTCACAGACCACTCAGTCTATGAAGCTTGCCTTCATTCAAAAGGTTAAAGTCATTGGTCCTTCATTTGAGCTCTCTTAGCATTTGTGTAAACTGCTCCATATAACACATTCCCCTTTCCTTATTTTTTCCCCAAAGTATCTTCTCTGTAAGACTATGAACTTATACATGTATTTGAATTTTCCATAATGAAAGGAAAAGGCTGGACACAGCAAGCTGCTGATAAAATGAACAGATAGTTTCAGGTATTTAACTCCATTCACCATATACAAATGGGAAGCTAAAGAGAACACAAAACAAGCTTAACAACACATACTGTTTGCATTTCAATTCTAGTTTTGTAAAGGACAGTGATCCTCTTATTTATTAAACGAAAACAGCTTTAGGGGAATAAAAATTTTAAGATTAGTCATACTTTGCAGGATTAATAATTTCCTAAAATTTTCCTCCTTTACTGAAAAAGCTAAAAATTCTGTCTTTACTGTTTATTTCAGGTTAATATTAAAAAGGTTATTTTATCAGCCAGGAAGATTGAATGATCATGAGGTGTTTCTCCAAATAATCCAAGTAACATCAGATTAACAACTACCCATTTTAAGATAATTTATTTAAGGCAGAAATACGTGCAGTTACAAATGATATTCTGCCCACTCAAAAACTGCATTGCATCTCCAGTGGCAAAGATTATGTATAATTATCCACTACAGAGAAGATTTTGGAGGAATTATTATAATGACTTACAATGAAGTTATAAACATATCTTCAATATATATTGTTGTGGGCATGCTAAAAGCCAGTATTTCAACAATGATGAAGCCTTAAGCTGTTGAATTGGGCTGAAGTCATGCCAGAAATAGTTTCTCTACTTCATAACCAGAAGCTCAGTCTGATTTTGAAGAGTAAATGACAAATAGCGTATAATGTAATTGAAACTGATATACACCTTTGGCCTCTGCCAAATCTGGGTTCAAATCCTGACTTTACTATTTGTAATTTGGGCAAGTCACTATCTCTCTCTGTGCCTGTTTCCTCATCGGTACTTTCGATTTCAGAAGGTTGTTGTTATGATTATGTAATATACACACAAATATTTATGTATATAAGATGTATAAGATGGATAGTAAATATAAAGGGCATAACAGTATACCTAACATAGAGCAGTTTAATATAATTATTTATATCTTCTCTTCTATCTTAACCTTTTATGTTCTAACTCTTATAGAAAAAGACTCCCAAAACTATATGATTGATTGTTAATAATTTATAGTGAATTATTTGCTACAATCTTATGGAAGACATATTTATATTATTTAAAAGAAATAGTTTTGCTATGAAGAATAATTCTGTTTGTCATAAATTTTGAGCCCTTCTCATGAGAAAGAAAGCTAGATTTTCAGAATGTCCCTTATCTAAGGGACAAAAAAGAAGTAAATGACATTAGAACCAGAGATTGTGCGAACTACAGTTGTGATTTTTTTTTTTTAAGGTCATGCTGCTTGCTGTATTGCAAGTAATAAAGTCCTTTGTCTCTGATCCAGAAGTCTTGTGCCTTCTGTCAACAACCACAGGTAAAGTAAGTAACCTGTATTAGCTACAAGAAGAGTAAAATCTCAGACCCTGTACAATTTTTAATAAGAGTTATTAAAGTTGTGATTTTGAATTAATGTAGGATAAGGCTATACTGATTTAAAAGAATGAATTACACAGTAAGTATATCATGTTGAAGCTCGGATATAAAGACCAAACCATTTGTAAAGATGCAAAGTTTCTACTTCCTGTTATACAAGATGATTGGTCTTCCTAAAATAAATTACTATGGAAACATTAAAAAATAGGATTTGAAGAAAATTCTTCAAACTGGATAAATCTGGTCAAAAGAAATAGATCTCCTTTTAACAGATTTATGAGCATATCATTTTTATTTGAAAAATAACACATTATATTCAGGTTATTTATTTTTGTTTTATCTTGTTTTTTTAAGTAGCACCCTAGAGCTGGGTTCCTTACATAATTTAAATCTGTGGCTTCAGGTGTTCATGTGCATGGATTTGATCATGCCTCTATTTTCATGAGAAGGCAGTCTGATCTTCCTGACTGTGCAGTATTTGTTTCTATATGCCTCATAGTTTCTGTTATAGCACCTCAGTCATAGTAGCAGTCAGGACATTTCGAATGAATGCCTAACTAAATACATAAAGCACATTTACTTAAAGAAGATATAAGAGAATTCAGGATTTGGATGGGCATCTGCTGTTAATAAAGGAATTTTCCAACATATAACAAAGAAATTTCAGAGTCTAAAGACCTCTATCCTCCTGAATAAACAAGTATATAATATCTTTTTCTACTTTTCTACAATGAGAAAATTAGCATTTGAAACATAAGTCATTTCAAATATGCTTTAATTATATGTATGCTAGACATAATTTATCTTCATGATGGTAGAGATCCATTGTTATATCCAAAAAAAGAAACAAAACAGAAGTCTTTACTGTTATATGTGGTTCATTAGAAATCATCTCTATATTTCTAGCACAAGTCAACCACAGAATGCTAGGTTGGACGTGACCTTAGAGATTTTCCACTTCGGTCTCTCATTGTATATAGATAAGTAAACTTAGCTCCAGAAAGGTTCAGTAACTTAATGAGGTCATACGCTTAATAGAAGAATCAGGAAAAAACTTTGGTTTTCTGATTGCATATCTAGTACCTATGCAGCACTCACAAGTGCTCTACAGAAATTATACTATGATGGTGGTTTTTATGGGGCTCTTCAAACCACAGGCCCCTTCTTCTTGGGAGACTCACCTTCAGTATTGGAAATGGGGGTAGTGTCACATTTGCTTTCACACTGCTGCATCGATGGAGGACGAACAGTTTCTGGACAGTCACTAGACGCCTGCCCAGTGTAGGAGAGACATTGCACGGTCCGCATCTGTTGTCCAAGGCCACACTGAGCAGAACACTAAACCCAGGGACAGAGAGAAACAAAATACTGATCTTAACAATGTTCAGGAATTACAAAAAACTCTATCAGTTCAAACATCACATATATTAGCTTTTACAGCCCATCTTGGAGAGGTGTATGATTAGGTCATTCTAAGACGGAATTGGTTTGGAAACTCAAGGACCATGTTGTTTCCCTAGAAAATGGGAACAAAATGGTTCACAGAAGATAACAGATGGAGATTTCTTGGACTGCTATTACAACAGTTCCAAGCAGTGCTGGTGAACTCTAATAGGAGTACAATCAGCAAATCCTCATGAAGAAGTAGAATAATCAGAGATTCCAGGGCTGAGACTATTACTTCTCTTTATTATAGGCTTGTGGGCAAACAATCTGGTGATCTATTAATATGCTCTGAATCTGATCAAAATATTAGTTCTGTGTAACAGCAGGGACCGCTGTGGGGGATGGCAATAGGGTCAGTTAAAAAAAAAAAAGACCTTAAATTAAGTACCTCTAGTTTTCTAAGATAATGTTAGCCATACAAACCAATTAGCATGTCTCCTTATAGTTTTTTAAATTTTAAAAAATCTACTCAGACATTTAGTTATTTTAGGATTGAAGTTACTCTGACTGGCTTATCTGGGGCTAATCAGCTTTACCAGCTAAAAAAAGAAGTTGGGCCTATTCTTTGGGCCTGCCACCCAGAACCCAGAAAGCCTGTGAGATTTGAGCTCACGGGAGCCAAAACAGGCCACAGTGATGTGTACACGGTGAATAAACCGAGGCCCTGCCGGATTTGTTTGCAAAAACTCTGAAAGCACATACGGGACTTGCAATGATATTCATGGACACTTGTAAGTTTATAGATACATAATGACAAATAAATGTACCACAAACATGTATTAAAGAAACTTTGCTTTTTCACTGGTTAATTTCAATTTTAGGAAACTGAATTGAAACTGTAGTGTGAAGAAAAGGACTTGACATTTAAAAAAATAATCTCAAATTGCTAACTGTAAATTTCGTGAAATCACTGACATGCAAAAACTTTCAAGTGACCTTTACCTAACTGTGCCTTTTGCAAGAGCATATATAAGAAAGAAAATTCCTCCCTGGTTTAAATAAAAATTATGAGAGCACATGTTCGTTCGGATTCTTTCATAGAATAATTATATATTGTGAAACTGTCACACTTTTACAGTGAAATACTTAATTGCATACAATGCTCATGTGTATTCCACTTACACTCTGTCAATTAAAGTAAATACTGTTATATAAAACCAAATTATTAATTATTTGTTAGACAACTGTGAATGTTAATTATTTTGTAATCATACTTCTCTTGTCTCCCCAAATGTGACAAGGGAGATCTGCAGATACTGCTATACTCTAGCAGTACTGAACTGTGGCCAGAATTTTGATAACTACTTCTATGAAATGCCATTTTCAGTATGTAATGGAAGGCCCAGAGCACAAACAAAATCATAGCAGTGTAGTCACATGCCGTCATGATTTATCTGGATCCCAAATAGAGTAGACTTTCCGTTAACAGGCACCCATGATGGATAAATGTTAGTATTATTTCTTTGATTTTTTTTTTTGCCAGTTGCTTGAGAGTGCTGATTGCTTGAGTTTTGGTTAACAGAGAGTCTACTGAATTAGAAAATGACTAGCTACCAGGTTAATTATAAAACCACCAGAAAAAGGCATTGATGGTTTAGAAATTTACTTCCTGGAGCATTGTTTTTCAATGGGACCTAATAGATTTCTTTTTTGACATTGAAAGAAACTTAACTTTCCTTCTATCCAAAACTATAAATCTGCTTTTAAAGCATTTACAGTAGCCTTCAGCAAGATAACACAATTTAAAAGTGAGAAAGAACAAAGAAAAAATAGGAATTGGAACATAAAGTGGAGATGAGTCTAGTACAAAAATACTTCTCAAAAGCCCTATGTACTTGCTCCCCAATTCATAGTCTTCATCTGAAACATTCATTTGAGAATAAGTATTAATGATACTTTAAAGATCATCAATCACACTATCAAGCTAATTAAAACCCCCACATCTTTTCTGAGAGATTAAGAAGAGTTATTTTCTAAGTGGGAAAATTAAGTCACTGGTGTTAATGGATCTGTTCTTGAATTGGTTGAGAGAGTTGGGACTAGAATGCAAAGTTTTGGGAGCTTGTTCAACTATCTGGCCATCTATATGAATTCACTTTAAATTTTACATTAAAATGTTAAGATCCAAGTCATAGGTAGAAGTGGAAAGTATGTAGGTGTGGGAGAAACAGGGCTAAGAGCATCTATGTGTGGCTGCGGCTGTTTGTGCGTTGTTTCTTTTACACTTAGATTTCTATGTATTGTTATTCATCCCTTGAGCCCTTACAATGACCCGACTGAGAACCTTAAGTGTCTCAAGGTGTTGGCATCTGCAGAAGCCCACAGTCCAATCGTCTTACCTGGCCCCAGTCTCCTGTCACCCAGCGAGGAGGCGGGCAGCGGCCCAAACTGCAGCGGAGGCGGATAGGGGGCTTGCTCTCCTCTGGACATTGTGCAGCTGGGAATGTTTTAGAAAGGTCACTGCTCTTGCACAGAACAATCCGATGCTTGAATCCTGGACCACATTTGGGAGTGCACTGGAAAGAAAACAAACAGTAATGAATAAGAACAGTCTAAAGCTAGAGGACAATGTGAGGAAAGTCTTTCTTAAAGTGTGTGTTTGGGTACAAAATACACATACACACTAAATTCTCAGCAAAGTCTTTCAGATGTGAACATTCCTTAAGTTTTTAAACAGAAGTACTTCTATCTTTTTCCCAAAGGACTTTAAGAGCTAAATCCAAAGTTTGCTTTTCTTGGCTAACTTATTTCCTTCTGTTATTGTAGGTAGGTTTATTCCTCGATGTCTCCCCATCCTTGGCCACATTCAGCTGTGATAAGATTTCTAACTTTTGGAATGTGGAATCCTTGGCTTCCTACTTGCTAGGTGTAGTCTTCTGAAAAGAATTCTTGTGTTATTAGTAGACCACAAGAACTTGTCTTTGTGAAACAAGCTAGGGGTTGATTTACATGTGTATTCTAGTGTGGGAGCTAACAATGGCTTATTGCACGAAAATCTCTGAACTTCTCCCTGTCCATTAGTCAAACATAATGAAGTTGACTATTCTTTATTGGACCAATCTGTTCTTTATACTAAAGAAGGGGTGCTTCTTCCTATGTCTCAAAGGCTGTAATATTATCGACCTCTTCTCTGGATGAATTGGAGTACTCTCTTTTAGTATTCTGAGGCTATCATTAATTTTCTACACTGAGAACATTTGTTGCAAAGTGCACTTGTGCCACTCTCTTCCCTTTTCACATTTTAAAAGTGTACATATGAATATGTATATTAAAGCCTGGGACACACGTCCCCTGCTTATTCTAGTATCTTTTTTCCAGGAGCAAGAAGCTTCTGTTATCATTTGAAGACTGTGGCAGTCTTTCCTAAGAGCCTGTGCCAACGTCCTGCTTACAATTAGGGAAGGCAGACAATGTAAGAACTGACAATTCATTTGTGTTTGAGCATTCCCCAGGAAACCAAAGACAAAGGAAACTCAAAACAACAGAAAACCAAATAAGATTGATAATAATAGAAGAATAAAAATAGAAAGCAATACTAATATATTTTGTGTTGGGCAGTGTTCTAAATCCTCATTCTAAATCTACCTAATCCTCACGGAAACTTCATGAAGTACTATTTTCACATTCATTTTACAGATGAGCCACTGAAGCACTGAGAGAGATGTAGGTAAATCCAGATGGTAGGTTCCTACTAGAACAAAGTTCTGGAAGATAAGTATGCAAAGACATAAACCCTATGTGGGACAATGTGAAGTTATATGCAAAGCTGAACATACAATGACACTACTGAGGCAAGAAATTATTTTAGAAAATTACATCCAAAACTCCACAAAATAAGCAAAGGATATTCTATCCTACAGCACTAGAAGTAGAGAGAAAATCAATTGGATTCTCAAAGTAGTGAATGACTAAAGACTACATTTCTGCCACATTCTGAGTCAATTAATATACCAGCCTCTGATCCCTACAGATCTAGCCACAAATATTACAAGTCTACAGCCAGAATCTCAACTTTTGTCTCTGTCAATATTGTACATTGTAAGGGTGATTATAAAGTAGTAAAGGCCCAGGGGTGCCACTTAGACCTGTTTCGTTCTAAGGAGAACTCTACCCTGAAAATTCTTCTGACCTTATGCCAGAGATGTTCAAGTTCAGACGTTCTATAGCTTGTTTTTATTTTTACTTCTCCTCTCTGCTTTACTTAGTCTACATTTCATCTTTATCTTCCTTTAGGCTTATGATAAATATGTTTCTCCATCTGACAGCCTCAGTTTTATTTGCCTATCTAAAAAAAAAAACAAAGAAATTCTAGAAAGGCAAAATGTAGCCATGATTATATATATGATTGATGTGCATTAACTTAATTATGAATGCTTCAGAGCATTCTTCAGGGATAATAATCATTGGTCTATACTCATGAGAAGAGTATATGAGTATTTTTGCACACTTTTTGGGTATGCAGTACAATTAATTAATAATATTCAGAAATTAAATACTTAATTCAATGATAAAAATAATTTTTAGATTAAAGCATACTTATAAATATCAAAATTCCATCCTCATAATAAATCATTAAATAGTTAAGTGGAAGATATTATTTCAGTGGACACTCCTTCTTTAGTAAAATTATCTCTCATGATTTCTCCTTATTGCAGGTAAGTATCTATTTTCCTCTTTTATTCATTTTTCCAAATTTCACAATCATTTAAAATCTGACCATACATTTGTTATTTGTTTTCATGTCAGTAGGATATAGAAAATGATTTTTGTTAGAGATGCATTGATGCTTTCACTTAATGTTCTATGATTAGGAAGCAATAACATATTTTTCAGAAAAAAAAGTATTTGAAACCACACCAGGGAAAACTATTTGGCTCTCTCTTGTAAAGGATAGAAATGTTAACTTTTTGGGGTTAGATGAGTTCTCTCTGGAGAGGTGCATTTCATTCACTTAGTTATAGCACCAGCATAGAACCGAGGAATAATAAGGTTATATCACAATTGTCTCCTAACACATACTATACGGTCTCTTGTGGGTAGATTTCCCCCCATCCTTCTTAAGTAATACTACCTAAATACTACTAAGTCTTGTAAAGTCAATTGAATGTGATGCCAGTCATCACTTGTCTAAGAGGAAGTATAAGAAACAGACCATTTTTAATGGGTACTCTGTAGGAGTCAAGAGAAATTATCCTGATACATCAAAAGAACGGTTTAGAATTGCTGGAGCCCAACCACAGTACACAGCAATGCTTTCGAGATACCTGCCAGGAGAGGGCAAAAACAGAAAACCATTTAAGTCCAACATAGCCTGGGTCATCCCAAGAGTGAGGCTCAATTATAGGAAATAGGAAAGTCATGGCTTCATCAGTCTCACAAAAGGCTGCTGAAGAGCCATTTTCCACCAAGAAAATTTGGCTTTTTTTTTTTTTCTTTTCTTTTGCCATATGCTCTGGGTAGATTTTGCTGATGGGGAGAACAAAAAAATGGTTCCTGGCTTTGCAACAATGGAAATTTTATATTAGAGTAGCTGGCAAAAAAAAAAAAAAAAAAAAAAAAGGAAAAGGTCAAAGGTACATTCCTCTTGCTGTAACATGTTTTCACCAGTTGAACCTCACCCTTATGATTAGCAGAGCTCAGACAGCTGATAATTAGAAGTGGGGAGAGGGCATAAAGAGGAGAGATGCTTTCATGGGCGTGTCAAAAGAATACTGTGTGAAATATTTCCAAAAATAAACTAAAGGAGATGGAGCATTGCATGCTCTTCTGTCCGCCCAGACCTCCTCTTTTCATTAGTAGGAGGTGTTCCATTCCTCAGGGAAAAAGAGGGTCCTGTTCTCACTTTGTTCTCCAGAGCGACTCAGAGATTTATTTCACGTAATGTATTTACTTTCACTTGTTTTTAACCTATCTAGGGAAGCAATGAGCTCACTGATAAAGTAAGGAAATGGAAGTGTGAGAGTGCACCCCTCCTGTGGAAAATAAACAGGAGAGACTGTATGGGGCAGAATGATTTCCTCCTGAATAAAGGATGAAGGTGATGGTACAGATAGTGTCCAATTAGAATCTTTTGAGATGGCAATGGCAGCATTTCTTGACTTATATTTACCCTAGAATTGTATTTTCTGCATTTTCTGTGCAGAGACAACAGCAGCTACCAATATTTTGTTCAAGGTGGGTGTCCCAACATGGATGCTCCATGCCCTCAGCACAACTTCTGTCTCCTAAGCTGTGACTCAACTATCTTAAAGAAGATAGCAGAAATAGGATGAAAAGCCCCCTTAGCTTATATATATTTCCTCCAAACCTCCAAAAGCACCTAAGAGCCTCTAGGAACACTTGCGCAAGTCAGTCCTTTTTTTTTTTTTTTTAATTCAACATATATTTATTTTAATCAACTTTTTAAAATTAAAAAGTTAATTTTTATATTAAAAACCTGATTATCATATTTCAGGGTATTATTTTGCATACAGATGTCATTATTGATTTCTGGAATTATTCTTTTAACTCATAAGCATAAATAAAAGAATTAAAAACATTTATATAGATACTGAATTAGTACTACCCATGTATAATGCACACCCTTTTTTTCCCTCACAAATTTGGGCAAAAAAGTGTGCATTATACATGGCAAAATATGGTAATTTCCAATTCTTGGTTTCTCTAATAACAGGAATCAGTGTGTTCTGTGGGGAAAAATGGTAGATTACAGGATTTAGGAATAGAAAATGCAAAATGAACTTTCAACATCTTGTGGTACAAGAAAAAAAGGGAGTGCTTGAAAAAGGATATGGTATATCAAAAAGACACTGGAACCCAACTGAAGGAACACACAATGGTCAAAGTTGGAACAATTTCAGCAACAAAACAATGATTGAATTAAGTTTAACCTACAGACTCAAGCAAATATCCATGAGTCCATCCAGACTCATGTAAATAAATAAATAAATGAGCAAGTAATTTCTAAGACTGGATAGATGAGAATCAAAATTCTAAAAGTAGGGTAACTACAGCAATATGAGGCTGAATTAAGAAGAAATCCTTAAAATGGTATTTGGAATGGAAACATACAACAAGTATAAGCTATCTCTCAAGGTGATTATATTTGTTTTATGTTAAAATAAAAACATAATGATACAGAAATATGTATGTCAAGAAACTAATGTGAAATGAGTCTGTGCATGAGGAGGTTTTTAGTGGTTCGCAGAAATTTTTTCTAGTTTCTGCTTATGAACTTGTCTACTTTAATCCACTTTTGGTAGAAGGATGATGCGGTATAGAATTCTGTATTCAGGTCATGTTACCTATCACTACTTTATTCAATCTTATCTTCCATTGATTCTTTAAGATCATTTCCTCCCACCCTACTTTTACCACATGGTCTTTGTGTTTCTGGTCAGTTGTTTCTTTCATCAGAAATAACCTTCTTCAGCTTCCCTATTCTCTTCCCTACTTCAAATCCTATATTCCCTCAACATTAGTTTAACCCTTATCAACTAAAGACTTCTGATCCTACTCCAGGCCATTCTAACCCTATGAATTTTCATATCTCCTATACATTTATACCACACAATCTACCATCTTATTAAACACTGTCTTATATTATTCTCTAGTTGCTTCATGGATATTTTTTATTTCCCCAAGCTTATAAGATTCTTTTGTATTCTCCATAGTGCCTATCCCAGTGTTTAGTAAGACTCAATTATACTCACTGACCTGACCTGAAACCCGAAAACTGTTGCAATCAATCATGAGGTCTCCCATTATGATTTTCCAAGAACAAATTTGTCATCATTATCAAAGACTATTTATGGACTTCTAAAAGGGTCTTCCGCACTGAATTGAGAGTAAAATAATGACTAACATATGGACAA
Organism: Lyroderma lyra; assembly: GCA_004026885.1. Classification (NCBI taxonomy): domain Eukaryota; kingdom Metazoa; phylum Chordata; class Mammalia; order Chiroptera; family Megadermatidae; genus Lyroderma; species Lyroderma lyra. The sequence goes on along the minus strand of PVJL010000162.1, from coordinate 520,300 downwards.
CTCTCTAGAATGTCTATTATTAATGGGTTTTATCTTTCAAATGAATTTAGGAGTTAATCCACCCATTGTTAGGGAACAGAAGAGTTTATACTATTTTCCACAACCACTGTGTGAATAATACCAAGAATATCTCTATATTTGACTCAAACACAAAAAAAGTTAGATGGGCAGAATGTAATTACTGAGGCTGGACTATGGCCAGGAAACTTGGGAGAACACTCCCAATTCCTGCCAAAGATTCCATGGATAACCACAACTGGTCAAAATCTCCATTTCCATGTACCATCCTATACACAGTCCCCTTTTTAGTGCCTTGCTTCTAGCAAAAAAGCCACTCAAGCAGTAAGATTCAAAGAGGAAAAAGTTACATACATTCAGAGGTTCCTAAAAAATTATGTTTAATTTGTTTTTATTTTTTTGACAAACTCATGAGGTCTATAGGAAATACCTTAAGCAAATACTACGATGTTTCTAGCAAAAAATGCATCTTGTCTTGCTGACTGGGAAGAATGACCTTTAGTTATATAACCAGGTACTCATTCTCCTCAACATTAATTAACACTACAGAAGGATTCAACTCTTCTTTGGGAAAGGTAGAGAATGGTATGGTGTATATATGTGTATGTCTTATGAAGAATGAGGAGTCAAGAATGAACTCTACCTCTTACCTCATTTTTCATAAGACCATTTTTCTGATGGATTATATTAGGCTATTTTATGTACATGTAGCTGGAAAACATTATCTTAGTCAGATCTCCCTCACTGATCATATACGTGGAGGTTATGACAAAAATTTGACTTTTTGATATGCTACAACCTCAACTTCTCCTGATTCAATAGAAGCAATCAAAATATAGATAGATAACAAGTGATAATAAATTGGCAAAGACTCATATCTAAGAGTTATAAACTTAGGCTGGAACATTACTTGGAAAAAAAGGTATGTCACTAATTCTGATCCTATGATGTTATTCAAAAAAAGTAAAGAAGAAGAAAAACTACGTATAGTGCTCACTAGATGTTCTTTCAAATTTACTAAAGGCTTATTTTTAATCAGACTACTTTCTCATTGATTTCCTGACCCAAAAAAAAAACCCTTCCTTCCTGACAAGCAGCAATAAAATGTAACATGGCCAAATTCACTGTTACGTAGTCCTTACTTGTTGAGTTCTAAGATGCTCACATGCTCAGATGTCCTTAATATTAAATGCTTTGGTACTGATAGTTAAGACATCTCAAAACATACAGCCTCAGATTTCCTTACTTCTGACCAGTCCAGAGCCACCCACTGGGGCGGGCATGACTGGTTGTTGCAGGACTCTTTTTCAATAGGCCGGTGTGTTAAACAACCACTGTAGTCCAGTGTCTCCTCCTCAGAAGGTCCAATCTTCCTGATGCAGAGCACTGCCCTTGTACGCATTCCACCATCACAAGTCTTGCTACATTGCAACCAATCCCCAATGAACCACCTGCAGTAAGAAGTGGAAGAAACCCAAAAAAGCATTTCGTCAGTGCAGCCAGAAATTTTCAACTGAGTGAAGGCATTTTTATCAAGAAACTACATCATTTCCCTGGAAGAGCTGACATTTCAGTGTTGGGTGATGTGACAAATGACAAATGGCAGAATTGCTAAAGAAAAAATAACTCACTGTCAGTTACTTTCTAAAGGGTAGTACATATGCTTCAGAGCAGGCAGATCACGTTTAAATACTAACGCACTATGTATTTTAAACCTGTTTGATCTTTATCCTTTATTATTCATTTCTAAAATGTGGATGACAGTGTCAATCATGAGATCATCATGAGCATTAAGTACGGTACTATATGAGGGCTGTCTGGGAAAAAAATGCCTCTATTTTTCCTATTACATGGCTAGATACTTTCTAGACAGCCCTCGTATATGAAGCTGCCAGGCATGTGCTGGGAAATGTTGCAAGACTGATTCTTCATGGGAAGAAGGGAGTCCTGATTTGTTGCATTTGCCAATTTTTGTGGTGTAAATGCCCCGCTATGACCAATTTCTAGCTACCACCTTGACATACTGAACAGGAACAAGAGAAGATGTGCTATTAATAGGGTCTCAGGAGCCAGTACCAGCTGGCTTTAGCACACCACTGAGAGCTTCTAATGGAGTGTTTGACATGCAATGAAGAGTAGCTATCTTATTGTTATATTGAGACTGGTCCTGCTACCATTAAGGACTTTGTGCTAAAACCACACTATAGGAGCTAGGGTATTTTTTTGTTGTTTGCTTTTTGATTTCCAGAAATGAATGTCAGGCTCTGCAGAAGACAGGCCTTTACTGTCTTTATAAGCTCTCAGTGGTGTGCTAAAGCCAGCTGTACTGGCTCCTGAGACCCTATTAATGGCACATCTTCTCTTGTTCCTGTTCAGTATGTCAAGGTGGTAGCTTGAAATTGGTCATAGCGGGGTATTTACACCACAAAAATTGGCAAATGCAACAAATCAGGACTCCCTTCCTCCCATGAAGAATCAGTCTTGCAACATTTCCCAGCACATGCCTGGCAGCTTCATATACGAGGACTGTCTAGAAAGTATCTAGCCATGTAATATAGGCCCAGGTATCCATCCTGAGGACATGAGAGTCTTAAAACACCTACAGTAAGAGCAGAGCTCTGAGCCAGCTCTGAAAACAGAGATCCCTTGCTTTGACCCCTTGACTCCTAAAAACAGCTGCTACACGGCTAATGTGGGAAGAAACTAAAATGTCCTAACAAAATGAACATATCTCACATTTTTAAGTATACCATTCCTTTTCCCTAAACTCACCAATGAACTTTCACATATATAATTTCAGAGTGTGTGAGTTGTGTGCGTGCGTGTGTGTGTGTGTGTGTGTGTGTATGTGTGTAAAATACTTGCGTACAGCTCACGCTTTTGGGAACATTAACTGGTCCAAGGGGTGTGAATCATGATCCAAATCAAAGCAATGAGAATTTGGCTTTCAAATTTTTCTATATTGACTAGAGCAAAGAGAAGCTTTTCCTTTCTGGTCACAAAGGTGGATAAAAATATATGAGATGCTGGTGGCCATATCCCCTATCAAGTGGAATTAGCTGATTTGAAAGAACGCAGAGGAACTAGAGAGTGGTGATAGTGTTTGGGTCATTGATTCCAGCCATTCCTCAAGCTATGTCCACTGTTATTCCAGCCATTCCTCAAGCTATGTCCACTCTTACAGTTTCTTCAGCTTTGTTATGTAAAACAATACAGTAATGTATTTAATTTAATCAATATATGCTGAATGCCTACTATGTTCAAGGCATCATGCTTTGTTTTTACAGAAGAACATAAAACCCAGTATTAGGAAAATGGTTCTCCAAAATCATGAAAAGAGCAACAGTGAAAACAGGACTAGATTCCCCACCAATTGCTATTTCCACTGAATTTCATTTTTAATGCTATTAAATAGCAGAGTCTAGGTCACAAGCATGAAGACAGAAGACACTGTATCAATACATGATCATAAATTATGCAACCATCCTCAGTGGATATGCTCATGGTCTTGAGTGAGAGACTACTTAGAGAGAAGAGTATGAAAGCCTAAGAACACATTTCTCCCCATTTTTGTTAGCTTAGCTCATTGTGCAGTTGTATGTGGGAGATAGTACCTTTGTGAAGTCAGAGTACTGCCTAAATTCGAGCCTGCATTTAGCTAAATAAGCTAACAAAGGCCTGTGTTCATTGTGTGTATTATTTTTACTTATAAAGGGAAACCAGAAATATCATAATTAAGCAGTTTTTCAAACTTAAAATATATCTTGTCAAAATCTAAAATTTGCAACCTAAAATTTATTTAAAGAGTAATAATTTAATCCTGAATTTTAAAAATCTGACATTCACATTTTTTTCTAAGTCATTTTCCAGAAGAGATTTAAAGTGATTTTCATATTCTTCCTGTTTTGTTTTCCATAGATGAACATGATCCCAAGTTGCTAGTACCATTTTTGGTAAAGAAAAAAATGTGTACTGAGAATAATAACTTGCATGCCAGCCATAGTGAAACTCTGATTCAATTCACAACAGTGATTTCATCACCAAGATTAGGGGATAAAACAGAAATGTGTATAACTCAGCCACAAAAAGTTCAGTCTGCCACCTCCAGCCATGATCTCATTAGGTCTCATAATGCAAGAGGGATGGAGGCCTTCAAATTAAACACAGGTGCCCAGGGTAACGGCAGTGATTCAGGAGGTGTTGCTGTTCTTTGTTGCACAAGGTCAGGGCCACCTCTGCGTTTTTATTCTTTGTCCTCTCTTTTATTGCCAACCATCTCTTAGCCTAGATGCATCACTCCAGCATTTAATTTGGAATGTGTGAAAGTAAAAATATTAACCACCCATCCAATTTCCCTTCTGACTGTGACTCTGATTTCGGGCTTCACAGTCAGTTCCTGCTGCATCTTTATTGCTCAGCAAATCATCCCTTCCCATGTCCCTCTAAAGGATTAAATCACACTCCAGTTATTTAAATAGTTTTGCAATTTTACCACTGCACCTACTTGTCTCATTTTCTCCACTCCCCTGTCCAGTTTAAGACACTGCTTCCTTCACCATCATTCTCCATGTAGTATTTGATCCTTTGATGACATCCTCCCTATATCTCTTTTGTTTCCTCCTCTGGAGTCAGTGGTAAAAATATGAACACAAAATTTCTCTCTGGAAAGATCACTTGCTGAATTGTTATATCTGAACAATACCAGAGCTGTTTCTTTCTGAGCTGAAGACCTGGTGATCAAACTGTCTTCATCCTTGCACGTGCATTCATATCCATTATACATTAACAGTTAGGGGGATTCATGTTTGAGTGTCTGAAATAAGATCAGCTTGGTGCAGCCTATGTAATTTGATCTGTACAGTAATAGGACAAATAGCAACACTCTTGGGAGGAGGGAATAAGAGAGATACTGTAAAAATTTTTTTGCCCAGCCAAGGTTAACCAGAATATTTTTGAAGAACCCATCATAAAACCAGAATATTATTTTTGTTTTTAACTTAAAGAAAAATGGTAGAGCACATGAAAGTAAACTGGTATTAGATATTTGGATTATGTGTGTGTGTGAGAGAGAAAGAGACAGAGAGAGAAAGAGAACACACACACACACACACACACATACACACACAGAGAGAGAGAGAGAGAGAGAGAGAGAGAGAGAGAGAGAGAAACAGAAAGAAGAAAGCTACTGATTGAGAGACTGAGATAGATATTGAGATTTGCCACCATTGTCCCAGAGTCCAGGGTGTAACTATCAAACCTTTTTATAAATAACACTAGCAAATAAACAAAATCTTCAGAATTTGACAATAATATCTTTACTTAAAGAGAGATTCAAGTATGTAACCTATGAACCACTTAAGATGCTAAGACATTCCTAGGTTTTACAATAGTTTTTAGAAAAATTTTCAAAACAAAAAGTTGGTTAAAGAAAAAGAAAAATTTGCTCAGTCCTTAGTTAACTGGAAAGTGAAACTAATATTAAGTCTAAGTCTCTATGCCCTACATATTCCATAGTTGATATTTTTCTAAATTAAAAAAGATATCAATATAGTAAATAAACATTTCTGAAAGTGCCAATTGAGAATGTGTTGATGAAACACAGTTAGAAGTATTAAAGTGCCACCAGACATGTGATTTGTAACTTACAAAGTTAGTGATGTCCGGTATAATGGGAAAGACATTACTTGAGATCAGCGTACCCTCATCCGTAAAACTACAGGAGTTGGCTTTCGTGATTTCCATGCATCTTCCCAGGTCTTAAATTTTGTTTTTACAGAGGACTCTGCTGAATCTTTTTCTAAACTTAAAATAATAGATTACAGTCCCTGGATGAGGTGCAATGACTCAAAATAACTGTTAAACACTATATCACAAAAGATACTATTAAATAAAGCCTAACTTCTGGGTAAAAATCTCTTCCTAAATATGAGCATCCTTCAGCACTTTAGCTTATAATTCTCTAATTGTACTTTACATATTTTGCCTTGTACTATGGTTATTTCTATATGTATTTGCACAATTAGATTGTCCTAAGGAAAACAAACCATTTCTCCCATGCACAGTGCCTTTCATACTACAGTTACTTAAGAAATGTCTTTTAATTTGGTCACAGTATTAGCACAATGTATAGTACTCCATTGTTTTCACCTTTCTGATTTTCACAAATTTAAAAATCACAGCATCTTACAGGAATAATATTCAGTATCCAACTATTCTTCATATGGGGTCATATATAGAAATATTCTTGCTATTAAAAGACAGCATACTCAAAACTGAACTCTTGGCCTTTCTCTTTGAATTCCAACTCAGCATTACTTCCTTTCCTTATGGTGGGGCTTCCCATCAGTCATGTTTCCTATCAGTCATGCTTCCTATCAGTCATGCTCTTTAATATCAACTCTTCCCTTTTCTTTTTTCCAATTATTTCAGCCTATGTCATGAATCCCACCAGTTTCATTTAGTGTTTCTAGAATTGTTTTTGCCTCCTGTTCCTAGTCACCACACCATCTTGACTACTATATTCTTTTTTATAAAAGAGTTGCTGCTCTGAGCACATCAATTCTTTCCCAGCAAGGCTTTCTATGGCCCTTTAAGATCTTCCAAATGAATGTTATTATTATTCTCATTATCAATCATCATTATTATTATTATTTCTCTACCAATGCCTCTTTTGTCTGTTCTGTTATTTTCTTTATAAAACACAAGGATATATCTTACAACCTTCCATTTTCCTATATTCTACCTATAAAGTCTCCAATATGACTTAAAGACATTTGAAATATTTCATTATTTGAAAAGATACCTTCTGATAAAAGAAAGTACCACTTCAGATTTTAAATTAATGAAATTTATTGGAAAAACAACAATATTTGGAAATAAATATAGATCCTTTCCTCAGAGCAAATACATTTAAAATAGATTCAAGTTTACATTAAAAAAAGAAACTTTGAAAGTACAATCTTAGAGCAGGTAAGGCCTTCCTAGACATTATACCAATAAAACAATTAAAAGTTTGATAATCTTCCCATATATTTTAAGACTCTTTAAAGTAAAAATAGATTACAACACCATAAATAATATGGAAAACATATGACAAAGTCAGAAAAAGTATTTGGAACACAAATAAAAGAGTTAATATTCTTTACACATTAGGACTTCATACAAATCAATAACAAAACGATAAAGACTTCGATAGAAAAATGGAATAGGCCATGAAGAGGAAAAGCAAAAAAGAAGTAATACAAATGACAACTGGACATAATTTTTAAATATTCAGTCTCATCAGCAATCCAAGATATATTAAATAAACAATAATTAGATATTAAAGCTTTTTTTTCCTATAAAAATGTCAAAGACTGGTTTCAAGGTAATAATAGCCAGTGGTTTTCAGTTCAAGGAAATCACATTCTTATATACTGTTAGTGAGAATACACACTCTTTGCTCTTTCTGGAGACCAATTGGACAATGTGTTCTGAGACTAAAATGTATTGCCTTTTGAACTAGAAATTCTATTCTTATGCATTTAGTATAAGGGCATATTTGTAGGGAGCCAAGTTTTAGTAACAAAAATGGTGAACGCTGTGGTATTTATTGTAAGAGATCAAAAGCAGGACACAGGCAAAATTGTTCAACAGTGGAAAGGCAATTTAAATAAACAATGACATATCTACTAAATGTTGTGGAAGATATTTAATGTTGAAAGTATGTTGAGAACTGACTACGATGCATCATAAGGAGTACAATACCACTTTGTTATATGTACATGCCTATGTAGACATAAAAAAAAAAACACTGGACATATATACATCAAAATATTAACAGTGGTATGATAAGTATTATAGGTGTTTTTTTCTTTATCTGCATTTAAAAAGTTTATGCTTTAATATGTATTACAAAAAGACAAATGCGATTAGCATATTATCTTAAAAAAAACTATCTCCCTTCCTATTTTGCACACTCATTTAAGTCTTACTGAATTCAGTCATCTTTCTGACTTTTATCACTGTTATATCAATGTCTACCAGAAATCTTATTAGTATACATGACAACCTTTCTGAAGAATTAAGAACTTTTTTCATAGACTGAATTCAAAGGAATATAGAAGAAATTTAAAAGGAACTAAGAAGAGGTGGACTAATAAAAAAAATAATATTTTGAATATATGTTTATAGTTCTTTCCAAAAAAGACTGTTAGCCCAAATTTTATTTCTTATATTCTCTTTATCTTTCTTTTTCAAATTCCAACCTCTCACCTCCAAACTTAAAAGAAAGAGTTAATAAATAACTTTTTATTTCAGAATTACAAAAGGAGATAGGAAAACTAATTTTAATTACATCTGTTCATTCAAATATGTCAATTATCTTTAAACTGTTAAAAAGAAAAACAATAACAACAAAAACCCTACCAAATTCCCATGTAATACTCAAGTCTACAAAATATGGGATGAAATGATCAACCATTGAAATCTCAAAGGATCTTCAAATAGCTTTTAAGCTTAAACAAACAAAAAAAACTAAATCCAAAATAAAATAGGTGTGACCAGGCCCACTCAGATGCTTAAATGGCTGATCAAATGCCAAACATAATACTTATAATCCTGAGTACCAGGAAATTGAGTTGTTGGGTTGAGATTCATAATTATATGAAAATACGTGGAAGTTTTGGAAATTTCAAAAGTTAGCCCATGGTTTTTGAGGATCACTTTACTTTCTATAGTTTCACAAACATTTAAAAATAAGTGGCAAAAGAGAAGAAAGTGATAAAAAAAAGTTAAATATCTTGGTCTTGTAATATATACCACAGGTCATATTTCTGTACTTCCCCATGTCTGCATTTTAAGGAATAAGTTACATGGTGATCACATTTTAAAAAAGAGAGAGAGAGAGAGACAAAATCTGAACAGTCTTAAAATAAAAACTTCTATCACTCTAGACTCCTTGTGCTCCTTATTTGGTAGTCACTGCCCTAAACCTTTTCAAGAGACTAGTATTGAGTATCTCCCTTTGAGATTCAAATATTTAGGCAGATATTAAGTTTGGATAATAAAATTTTAAAAGGCATTGTTGTTTGAAAGCAAATATTAAGAAATGAATTTTGCTTTCACTGTATTAGGGACCTGCATTCCTTATCCATTGCTAAGTCCCAGGTTTTTTTGTGACTTCACTGTAGTCATTTTTAGAAAAAGAGATTACTTTATTTGTAGAGCTTTTCTCTCAGCTTTAGAGAGCTTGGCTTATATAAATTCATTTGATGATTTTCTTTATCAATTTATCAATTTATTTTGGGATAATTAGCTAACCAGGGGGACAATGGTTACTCTGAAACAGGAATGAAACACCATTCACACAATGTTCTGTCTTGAGTTGTCAAACAGGCAAAATCCCTACAAAGATCAGTATTTTCATGATCAACTCAGCATTTTTGTCTTTTTTCACATAATCAGTCTTTTTCTCAATCAAGAAGCCTTTCTTTTCTTAGAGATTATAAAGTGTGTTTCACTAATTGCAGGTCTCATAGTTTTAAATTTTAATTTTTTTTGAAGTCATAAGTAAGATGAATTAACTCCTTGTGCCTCCCTTTACACTGAGCTCTCACTGCTACATTAATCAATAGACAGGGACCAAAGTGCCTGTGCCCAACACTCTGAAGATACGATGCCTTAGTATGATAGAACTTAAAATTGGGGCAGCAAACTAAAGCACTGATATTCCATTGCAGAACATTTCTAAACCATTTGAAAAGTCTTTAGGCGTGATAAATATTTGGAAAATGCAGGAATGCACACCAATCTACTGTATTTTATTGAATCTAAGATACCATTATTTTATGTACCATTAAGAAAGAAAAAAATAATGCTGATTATTATTGTAAGCCACAATCAATTGCAAGATGCATCCCAATTACAGAGATGTTAAAGTGTGAAAAGATGTGTGCCTTAGAATTGGTAAAATATGATGATTTCCAGCACTGTACCAGGATCGAACGACTCAAGTTTTGGCTTAAAAGAAGTTAAATGAAATATATGCTTAAAAGAAGTTAAATGAAACTTATAGACAAAAGAAATCTTTGCTCAATGAAAGGGACATCAAAATTCCACCTTCTGTGATGTTTTGTTGTCTTTTCTCAGTTTAATTCATTCATATCATATGATTATATGTTTCCATATGTGAATATCTTACAGTTTTGCTCTTTGCAGTCAGAGAAAACAGTTCTCACTTCTTTCTCTTACTTACTCAGGGGGGCAGGGCTCAGTGTTGCAGGTTCTTTGATTTTCAGGAGGCTTACTGTCAGGGTCACAGTAATTGTTCTGGACGATGGAGTTGTCATCCAATCTTTTACAGACCACCTCTTGTCTTTGGATACCTTGAGAAAAGGAGGACATCATTAATTGAAGAGTAGTTCACGTTCCAGTACATTAGGTATGCATAGCTCCCTCTGTGGGAATCAACCTCACTGGATCGCTGCTGTCTTATCTGTTCCAGAAACACATGACTGCTTCTCTAAAAAGGAGAGACGTCCTGGTTGTTATACTGCAAATTTAGGCAAAATTATTGTTCTCATATTTAGAAACAATTCTTTTCATGTTTAGGAAAGAAACTATTGGTAATTTTAAATAACCAGTATTCCCATTAGCATAATCTTCCTTGTGCTTTCCTTTAAAAACAAACAAACAAACAAACAAACAAAAACTTCGTTTTCCCCAAATATCATCAGATAAAATGTATTAGCATACATTTCAATGCAAAACAATGGTTATATATCTATTTGAAAACAAAACAGTAGAAACAAATTTACTTTGTGATATTTTGTAGGACAAATGCCATTAACTTAGTCTTAGTTAGAAATACATCATATTCTCACATTTCACTTTTTTCTCCCATTTATAGATGTTATTTCTCCCACAGCCAACAAATTCTAGAATTTAAAGATTGAAGTGAACCTCTTTTGGACTACAACCTATGAGTCTGTTTGCTTTAACAGAGTTGATCTCTTATTGATTGCACCATTGTCAACAGATATATACATATTCCATAAAATATTAACTTACAAAATACTTATCTCATTCTTAAAAATTCTTAAAAATATTTGCTGCAGCTAAAAATATTCTCATTGTAAAACTTGTCAAATTCTAAATACATGTTTATTATTAATGGCGTAAGATATCCATCACAACTTGCTCACACTTCACAACATACAAAAACACACACAAACACTCTTATTTGCAAAAATTCCTGTGAACAGACTTTATGTAGACTTATTTTCTCTTTAATGTCGAGGAATCAAAAGAAGCAAAGATAAGTAAATCAAGATGTCATAGAAAAAGTCAAACTACAAGACAATTCTAAATGTTTTAGATCACATAGAGATAGCAGGTTACTTCTGGAATTTGAATAAAAGCACAGACCTAGCTATTGCCCCACTCACCATACCATCTCAATAACCGGGTAGGCTACCAGAAAGAGTTGTGAAGGTAGTATTAGAGTACCTAGGAAACCACAGCTCCACACCTAGTTAGTGCCACACAACGTTCAGTAATTTTTTTTCAATTGCTTTCAATGGTACTCTAGAGAAAAGAGTTTGATTAGGGAAATCAGTGTGAAACAGGACCAGGCAGTAAAGGTAACTATCACCTAAAGAGCACATCAAATGCTTTCCCCAAGGTCCCGTAAGAGTCAGGGATATTCTGAGTTGGGAGTGCCTCAGCCATTGTGTTTTGCATACTTTTAATTAAGCCCATTGAATTTAAAGATAGAAAATCTATTCTCCTGATAGGGAAAACTATTAAATCCTATAGTCTCCATAGGTGGAGATCAGTGGAAGAAGGTGTATTTTATTACTTGTGTGACCGACCCAAGGCTCTCACTGATGACCTTCAACAAGTTTTTAGGTTTTCCTAAATTTAGGGTTTTAAAACACAGCCAAATGACTTACTGGTAAAATGTCTGACAGTATGTGTTGTGCTCATTCCCACCCAACTCTTAAAATAGGTCAAACATCTCAGTTTTTGTGACAACAGTTTGGAATTTTTTAACTATTAAACTTTAGATTTTTGAGGGAAGAATGATTCATATCAGGCATAGCTGTGATCCATTCACAGATGTTCCACGATATTCATCAATACCTCCCCACTGTGTCATTCCAGTGGGCAGATAACTAAGTCCATGTGATCTACCTAGAGAAAAATTTCTACTATTAGTCATAGGATGCAACTCTCAACTGCCACAGTGGCTCAGAATATCCATCCACCCAGGTTTAATGTTTTGTTCCTATCAGGAAGAGCAGGGGCTTATTTTTATTGGTTACCATAGTTCTTTCCATTTGAGTTATTCAAATAGGATTATATGTGGAGAGTGGAGCCTGAAACCACCTGCTTACATTAAAGACTGACAACTTTACCCAATTTTTATAAATATGTTGAATAATAAAACAATATTATTATACTTGCAACAAGAAAGTTGACATTCAGTTTAGTATCTTGCTTGTTTTTTCAGAAAAGGATAAACATTTTCAACACTACAAAATGAAACTGAGGTTGCTTTGTATCAGTGGCTGAAATATTAATTCTGTTTCTGCACATTAAGGTAAAATTCTACTTCCTTTAAACTAATCTTAGAAATGCTATTTAGTTATTAATATAATTACATTAGGTTTTAAAAGTAGCCTTTAATGTAAAAATAAGACCTCTACAATTTGTGTCACAGATGAGATATTAGTTATTACAGGTGAAATATAAGAATGATTTATATTTCATTTTAAGATAAATTTTAGCCATGTATGTATCCTGAAAAAATTTAGCTGTATAACATTTATTGTTAAAAAAATTTTAAATATACAAACCATAAAGAACAAAATAAAAATTACCCACAATTTGTATCTTTGTTCTGGACCTTTATTTTTAGTTATTTTGCACTTCAGTGGGATCTAGTAATTAGTTTAAATTACATAGTATACAAAACAAAAATGCTAACTAAATGTGGTTGGCAGGTCATTCATTCATTCATTCATTCATTCAACAGAGAGTAGTTACTAAATACAAGGCACTGTTTTCTATGAGACACTGGGCTAAGTGCTAAGAATTACAAACTGACTTAATTTTTATCATGTCTCTCAGACTACTTAAAAACTAGGAGTTAGGATATTTTGGGATGCATTTCAGTTTTATAATTTTAGAACATTATTTTTTAGGAAGTAAAAATTAAAATCCTTGAATAAACAGCTGAAACTACATTTTATGAAGATGATTTTTCTTCACATTCATCTTTTATTAATTTTCTTCTAAAATGTTATATTAGACAGTATTTCACACTCAAGAACTGATTATGCCAGTAATTTATTCCAAATCTTTCTACAATGAACTATCTCCTCTGATAGCATACCAATCTCCTTCCAATGTTGACCCCAGCACTTCGTTTATAGGTCTTTTATTTTCCTTTTAAGTCAGTGGCAACAGGATAACTCTCTAAACCAATGCACCTAATTAGACGGATTTTTAAACATGCAGCTTTTAGCTTTAGAAAGTAGGAAATACAGGATCAACTGGAAATAATCTAAGTCAACAACAGAAATGACTGAGTTTAGAATCTCTATGTGACCGAGCCTCTTGTACATACCTTCTTTTAATCTGCAAAACATCACTAAGAAGTTGATTTAAATTCTGTTGGGAATAATTACATCCAGTTACACAAAGCCATTATGCTTTCGAATTTGAAGATGTATAGTTTATAACCAAAAACATAAAATGCCCACATGACCAGTCAGTATACGCTTAATTGAAAACAAAATTCTAGAGGCTTTTTAGTGTCCATATCCCCTGGAGATATGCAGATGTTCTATAGAATTTAATCAGTCAAATTTAAAACTTTACTGATTATATTTTATTCTTAAACACCTAAAGTTACTGGTATGCAAACTTTACATCTATTATTTCATTAAATGCAGTCCCTCTTCTATGTTTAAAAAATTCAGTTTCATACTACAAAATGTAAGCATAAAGATGCCATTACCAATACTCTCTAAAATGGGTATATTCTATTTAGAAACTTTTAATTTGCTGAGTTTTAAAGAAAACATATATGATGGCTCTTAACACGGAAATGTAACCCTTTCAGTCTGTAAGTTTATATTTGTCAGATCTTAGATTTAATTTTCTGCTAATAGTTAAGTCACAGATGACCTCTTTGCCAACCAAAGGTTCTCTTGACCAACGGGTGGAAGAAGTACCCAATTTGAACCACTGCTCTAGCTACACATCAAGAAATGGCTTTTGATACTTTGAAGCATAAGAAAATGAGCAAGAAGTCCACCAAGCTGTGAACTGAGTCCTGAATGGAATGTGCCATCTGCTGTGCTCACTCTGGGAGATGGTGATGGTGATGGTTCATGAGAAGAACACAGGGTCTTTTGCTTAACAGCTACTGTCCTAGGGCCAATTCTGAGTCAATGTTTCAGAGACCGCATCTCCTATTCACTGCTCGCCTCCTTTTCAGTCCCTCCTCTACTCCCCTTATAAGCTGTTTAATGTTCTCATGTCCCATCTCCCTCTTCTTTCAGATAATAAATTAATTTTATAAATACACGTATAACAATGTTTGGCAATACAGCACTTTTCTCATGGCAGTTCACTGTTTTAAAAGTAGAGAGTACTAAACGCACAGAAATTACCACTTGAATTTCACTCATAAGAGTGATTGCGTTAAACCAAGAAGGATGTGGGGGAAGTTAAGGGCAGGAAGACCTCTAGGTCTTCTCAAATCTACTCATAAGACCCAGCATTTCAGTCCTAGAACATTGAATTGGTAAGTGAGCAGTCTACTACCACATGCGAGTGAATCAGTAAAGGAACAAAAGAAAGGTTAAAATGAACCCTTGGGATTGATGAGCTAACCAACATCTAGATTATTTAACCTAGTGGCATAACACATCATATCATAGCAGTTTTCTGAAGTGGAAGAACAAGGAAAGAAGTTACTAAGTCAGAGCTTATATTAAAAATGTGGTTGGTGGCTAACACACAATTTGCTTAACCACAGCATCCAAAGTAGCTAGCAACCAAGACAACACTATATAACCACAGGATACATACCATATGGCCAGCAATATTAACTTAATCTAAATCTTCAGTGAACATAGCATCCAAAGAGCAACAAATGCCAGGGGAAAAAAGAAAATGTCTCTCTGCTCTCTCTTTCACTGCTGAAATTGGGCTGGTGTGCTGTGTGATTACTGTGCAGACACAAGCATTTACAGGTCAGAGAAAAACCCATCTGCCTCGGATCTAACAGCTGGCATCCAGGGTACCAATCAGCTCCACCCTTATGCTTCATTCTGCTGAGTCTCCTGCTAGTGTCTGCCTCTCTTCTGTCCTAGCGAAACTAGATGTCCCAAGGAACCTGGATTAAGGAAACTGTGGCTCTAAAAATACTGTCTTTTTCTAGAGCAACTGCATTTGGTGATGGTGAGATAGGGTGGAGCATAAATACAATACATTTATTTGAAATCACACTATCCATAGAGGGAATTCCTACTACTCATTAGATATTAACAGTAATCGCTTCCATGAAAGGTATCTAACTTAACTCATTGAATTTATAGTAAGTCTTAGACATGGTTTTTTTCATTATGATAAGGCAGAAAATGAGTGAGACAGTTTTGAGCACAATGAGATTACATTAAAATGGGGGTGGACAAGGCAAGTATCATTACAATTATATTATGAAAGCTACTTTATCTAATAAAATAATGAATTTCAGGCCTAATATTTTTAATTTTACAGTCCCTCATTTTGTTATATGGCTGTCTGATTTCTTTCTCACTGATCTTCATTGATCCTAAGAACTCTTTTCATAGCCAAATGCCTATGATGCTACCCTTTTTCACTTTATTTTGTTACAATGCTTTTTCTCACTCCATGTTTAGTTACCTCTTTTGGGTTCTAGGCAGTTTAGGTAAATGACGAAAGGCAAGTTTTCAATCTCCTTTGTAAAATGAGACAATCAAATCATAGACAACAGTTTAGTGGTTATTAGAGGGTAAAAAGGGAGAACAGGTGGTACAATAGGGTAATGGGGGTCAACTATACGGTGATGGAAGAAGTGACTATGGGGGATGAACACAATGCAATGTATAGAGGATGTATTATAGAATTGTACACTTGAAACCTATATAATTGTACTAACCAATGTCACCCCAATAAATTTAACATAAAAAAATTTTTGAAGATTAAAAATAAATAAATTGGATTATTTTTTTTAAATCACACAATTTCTAATGTTTCTCCAGATACAAAATTCTACAAAAGTTATCTTTTCTTTTCTTCCTCCACAATTAAGTTGTTAGTAGTTTATTTATTTCTGCCTTCTATGTCTGCTTTTCCCCTGTACATTACAGAAGAATAAGTCTGGAAAACAAGCACTTGTTAGTTTTCATTTTGTTTGATGGTCTTGTTTCAGTGTTTGAGTTCTTACTAGTGTGAGGTACAGATCAAAAAGGGCTGGACATGTCAAGAGGCAGAACACTAATGAGAAGTAGGAAAATGTGAGAGGCAAATTTCTTAATATAAAGAATTAACTCAAATTACTATAAAAAGAATCTCCATAATCTTTGGTAGGAGCTTATTTGCTTTTGATACTTTATGTTAAAAATTTTAGAGGAAGAATGCTGAGAGTACAAGAAAGCCTTTTGCTTCTTCCACTCACTGTGATGTATTTATTACCAATAGAGTAGTTTTTCTTTAATTATATATAAAATCTTTTTCTTGGAACCAACAAGTAAATATTTCAGATTTGAGTTATGATAAGGACACAATCATAAACAAGCTGCATAGCTTTTAAACTAAACTCTTCACTCTGCTCAAGTAAAAATAAGGGAATAGTATTATCATAAGGTCCTATAAAATTGGGATGATGATGCTTACCATCATAAAAGGCTTTATTTTTCCCAGAAGTATTTTATGAATAATGCTTTGTAAAGATAAATAATGTTATGATTGTTAAAAATGATATTTTGGACAGAATTTCTGTCAAGTGAAACAAAACCTGTGACACATAGATCATTAATACAATAGGAAGACACTCAAACTTTGGTTTTAATCTTACCCCAGCTTTACAACGAGTGGAGGTGTATCTAGGCCCTAATCCCATTAGAGAAGAATATAATCTCTAAGCAACAGAAATGAGATAAGAAAGGAAGGAAAACAGCAGTAGGGGAAATGTATTGGGTTAGCAGAGATTTCTTGCCTTTAGTCATAAATCTTAACATTAGAGAAAACGCAAGCCACAATACGCAGGGGTAAACAGTAAAAAATGTCAAGTTATCAAACTAAATGTTCATATATAAGACTTTTATAAGAAGTTAGAAAGCTTAAATTATATTGTAAATACACAGGAGAATTCAAAGTCTTTTTTAAAAAATGTACTATAAAGGGAAAGCTCATATGCTTAAGAAAAAAGATAAATAGAATTATTATGGACAAATAAGTGAACAAGCACATTAACTTCCAAAAGTGTGAACCAGCTATGAACATGAGTTTGCCTAGAGGTTACTCCTCTCAAAGATATGTTATACGAGAACGAAGCCAGGTGTATGTAATTGATGGCTATAGAAGATAGGCTTTTTGGAGCTGTGACATTCACGGATGCCCTGCTATGATGTCTAGTACAACTAATCCCATACGTTAAAGTGTGCTCTTCCTTTTCAATATTGAAAATGGCCTAAAAGAAGGGGATGGTGGGAAAGAGTGAACAGGGGATGCCATAGTCAATGCAATGATAGACTACTGTCTGATCTTCTTTTAAAAATATTCTTTCTCAAAGATCAAAGAGAAAATTAGGGAATAATAAATGAAGTTGAATGCAGACCTTTATTCTTTGTAACTCAAGCAAGTCACTTTTTACAAGAAACTTGCATTACTAAAAATATCACAATGATGTGGTTTATGTCTCGGTTTGGTATATACAGGAATCAAATATAAAAGGACCTTCATAGCCTCAAACAATAGTATATTACAAAACCTTATACTTAACTAACTTTCACAGGGCATGTTTCTTAAAAACTAATTACATATTTCCTCAAAGGGAAATAAAAAACCATGAATAAAGGGCTTTTAATTATTCAAATTAAGATTTCCATCTGTTATCTTTTACTTAACTCTGAAAGTAACTTGTTGGATGGTAATTCCTAAATCAAATGGAAGCAAACTTAATTATTAGATTCAACTTGTTTATGTCTCTCACACTTAATTTCAATCAAGTCTATTTTGAATCTTATAAAACAATTGGATTTTGTTTTTCTCTGCCTGCTCTATTTTGGGACTCCTCCACTTTGAGTTTCAGTCACAATTACTGTGTAGATGTCTGTTATAAGATGCACAAGTGTTAGTCATTATTATTGCTATTATGTCTATAAAAATCTTAAAATCCTTCTTTGTTTGAAGCACATTCTGTTATTCATTAATAATGTGAATTGACCATTTTTAGAGGTGTTAAATGTATTAGCCACTTAAAACTAGCAAATAAATTAAAAGGACATCTGTGAAAATATAAAAGCATTTGCCTCTGTTTTATCTGGTATTTAAGAGCTGTTCTCTTTTAGTCAGGTACTAATACTGGCCTAAAGATTGCATTATATTTTTTCTAATAATTACTTCTAAAAAACAATTTTAAATTTGCTATTTTGGAACGGACTTACTATACAGTATATATTAAGTTACATTAAGTTTCTATTGTATCATTCTTGCCATTCTTGAAAACAAAAATACACACACACACACACACACACACACACACACACACACATATATATATATATATAAAATGAACCTATAATAGTTCCATAGGAACAATGCAAAAATGTCCAACTTTTTACAGCGGCTAAGATCATCTGCATAATAAATTCATTGAAATAAGTTGAAAAATACATTATTAATAAATAGAAGAGGGTAGATTATGACATAAACTTGATAAGTAGTAAACTGTAAAGAAAAATTTGCTATCAGACACTCTTTTAAATATATAGTTCCTTTTTTTTTCTTTTTTCCTTCTTTTATTTTTTTTGCTTTAATCACCCATCAATCTTGAACTCAAACTGTGCTAACAGAGACAGAGGAGGGCATACCAGGAGGAATATTTAATATAAACATGAAGGAGAAATTACACATTACTTATGACCACTGGTTCCTTAACTAAAAGTGCAGAAGAGCCTCCATTTTTAAATTCTGAACATCACCAGGATGCAGAATTAGAGTTTATATGCATTTTTTCACTTATGAGATAAAATTCAATGTCTACTGAAAGGAAGTGAGGTGACTAACTTCTATCCAACTTTAATGATATTCATTTTACCCTAAATCAAGAATTCTCAAACTTTCTTGGTTCACAGCACCCTCGTGTCTCAGAAAATTTTTTCAGAGAACTCACTAGGCAGAAAAACATAACAAAGAGTTCCACTTATTAAGTAGTTAAATTCAAACAACTTAACAGTCATAATTTGTGTGACCAATGTCACAGTGTTTCCATTGAAAATGTACATTAGTCTGTAGTGCCTCTGGGATTCTGCCCCATGGTGAAAAATGTGGCCAAAATCAGGAAATTACAAAGTAGTAATTGGAAACTATGCAAAGCATCTTAAAAATCTTTTGAAAATGTAGAACCAGTTCCAATATGTATGAGAACCCAGGTGATTCAGGTAAAATCACAACAAGTAAAATAAAAAGAACTTGTCTTATTTAGAAAGAAGAAAAACATAGAATATCTTCTAAGTTTACATGCTATTCACACGTATGCATGTGCACTCACATGGCTTAAGATGACATCCAGGGAAGAAAAAAATATTAAATTAAAAATCATTTATATAAAATGAGCATCAAACATAAAAGAAAATTTAATTAGGCTATGTAAATGTAAAAGGAAAAGTAATGATAACATTATAAATGGTCAATGACAACGGATGAGAAATATTCTTGGGAAGCCTCATAGTATATATAAGAAAAATCTGTGTGCTCTTTGATGTTTATAAACAAAAATAAAATTGCCTCTAAAAATAAACCTGCTTGCTTCCTCCTTCTCCTCAATCTAAGCATAGCTACAGCTTATCTTTTTTCCCCTGACCACTGAGCAATGAGTGTTTAGCAGAGATGTCTCTCTTTATCAGCAGAAACTTGGCCAAATGGATTATTAAAAATTTTTTCAATTACAGGTGACATTCAATATCATTTTATATTAATTTCAGGTATATAGCATAGTGGTTAGATAGTTATATAATTTATGAAGTGATCTCCTGATAATACCTACCTAGCACTGTATGTATTATTACAATATTATTGACTATATTTCCTGTGCTTTACACTCCCAAGACTATTTTGTAACTAATAATTTGTACTTAAAAAATCCCTTCACCTTTTTCACCCAACCCTCAATCCCCCTCCCATCTGGCAACATCAGTTTGTTCTCTGTATCTGAGTCTGTTTCTGTTTTGTGTATTTTGTTCTTTAAATTCCACATATAAGTGAGATCATATGATACTTGTCTTTCCCTGACTTATTTCACTTAGTATAATACTGTCTAGGTCCATCCATGTCATCACAAATGATAAGATTTAATTCTTTTTTATAGCCAAGTAATATTCCGTTGTATATATGTACCACATCTTCATATAATCGTTTATTGATGGGCTCTTAGGTTGCTTCCATATCTTGGATATTGTAGCTAATGCTGCAATGAACATAGAGATGCATTATTTAGGACATATATTGTTTTTGAATTCGTGTTTTGGATTTCTTCAGATAAATAGTCAAAAGAGGAATTATTGGGTCACAGGCAGTACTTCTTTTAATTTTTTGAGGAACCTCTATACTGTGTTCCTTAGTGGCTGTACCAATTTGCAATTCTACCAACAATGTACGAGGGTTTCCTTTTCTCCACATCCTCACCAGTACTTATTATTTGCTGATTTAATTATGATAGCCATTCTGACAGGTGTGAGGTAATATTTCATTGTGGTTTTTAATTTTCATTTCTCTGATGATTAGTGATTTTGAACATTTTTTCATATGTCTATTGGCCATCATATTTCTCCTCTTTGGAGAAATGTCTTTTCAGATCTTCTGCCTATATTTTAATTGGACTATTTGTTTTTTTGGTATTACATTGTATGAGTTCTTTATAAATTTTGGATATTAACCCTTTATCAGATGTATCATTGGCGAATATCTTCTTCCTTTTGGTAGGTTGTCTTTCCATTTTGTTGATGGTTTCTTTTGCTTTGCAAAAACATTTTAATTTGATGTAGTCCTATTTATTTTTTCTTTTGCTCCCTTTGCTCAAAAAGATATATCCAAAAAATATTTCTAAGGACAATTTCAGAGAATTTACTGACTATATTTTCTTCTAGGATTTTTATGGTTTTGGGTTTTACATTTAAGGATTTAATTTATTATGAGTTTATTCTTGCATATGGTATAAGGCAGTCTAGTTTCATTTTTTTGCATGCATCTCTCCAGTTTTCCCAACATCATTTATTGAAGAGACAGTATTTACCCCATTGTATATTCTTACCTCCTTTGTCATAGATTAACTGGCCACATAGGCATGAGTTTATTTCTGAGCTGTTTATTCTGTTCCGTTGGTCTCTGTGTCTGTTTTTATGCTAGTGCCATGCTGTTTTTAATTACTATAGCTTTGTAGTTTGAAATTAGAGGGTCTGACACCAGCAACTGTGTCCTTCTTTTTCAAGATTTCTGTGGCTATTCAGGGTATATGGGACTCCATATAAATTTCAGGATTATTTATTCTAGTACTATGAAAAATGTCATTGGTATTTTGATAGAGATTACATTGAATCTATAAATTGCTTTGGTTGGTATGGACATTTTAAAGATGTTAATTCTTCCTATCCATGAGCATAGTGTATACTTTCATTTATTTGTATCTTCTTCAATGCATTATAATTTTCTGAGTATAGGTCTTTTACCTCCTTGGTTAAATTTATTTCTAGGTTGTCTGTTTGTTTGTTTTGATGCACTTGTAGTAGAATTATTTTCTTAATTTCTTTCTCTGATAGTTCATTTGTGTGTAAAACTGCAACCACTTTCTGAATATTAATTTTGTATCCTGTTAACTTTACTGAATTAATTTATCAGTTCTAATAAATTTTTGGTTGAATCTTTAGGGTTCTCTCATATAATTCCATGTCATATGCAAATAATGACAGTTTTACTTCTTCCTTTCAATTTGGATGCCTTTTATTTTTCTTGAGAGATTGCTGTGGCCAGGACTTCCAATACTACGTTGAGTAAAAGTAGTAAAAGTGGATATCCTTGTCTTGTTCTGATCTTAAGAAAATGCTTTTAGTGTTTCACTGTTGAGTAAGATGCTGGCCTTGTAAAATGAGCTTGGAGCCTTTTCTCCTCTTAAATTTTTTGGAAGTAGTATAAGAAGGATGCTGTTAATTCTTCATTGAATGTTTGGTAAAATTCACCCATGAATCCATCCAGTCCAAGACTTCTGTTTTGGGGATATTTTTTTTTATTACTGATTTGATCTTATTCATAATTATTGGTCTGTTGAGATCTTCTGTTTCTTCTTGATGCAGTCTTGGAAGATTATATGCTTCTCAGAATTTAGACATTTCTTCCATCTTGTCCAATTTGTTGCCATATATTTGTCATACTATTTTCTTATAATTCTTTGTATTTCTGTGGGTCATTTGTCACTTCTCTTTCATTTCTGATTTTATTTGAGTCCTCTCTTGTTTTGTTGTTTGTTTTTTTTTTTTGTAGTTGTTTTCCTCTTTTATGTGTCTTATTAAAGGCTTTTCAATTTTTTTGATTTCTTCCTTGATCTCATTGTTAACTCATTCAGTGTTTAATAGCATAGTATTTAGTCTCCATGTGTTTGTGTTTTCAGTTTTCAAATTGAGTTCTTTTGGTAGACAATGTTTGTACTTCTACACAAAGAGGAAGAAAGAAAACCCTAGAAAAAAAACAATTTGGAAAAAGTAATCAGAAGTGTCAGTAGAGTGGATCACAGGGCAAAGACTTTATATATTTAGAATATAAAGTTAAAACTACTACATGTAGAATGAGGGTATATCTGATCTTTCTTTGCACCACAAAAGAAGAATCTTTAAGATTTAATTTAATAACAGGACAGGTTAAAGGCAATAGTACAACATCAACTCTCAGTTAACTGGTTTTGGAAGGTTTTGCTTTAAAGTCTAAGAGTTGTATTAAATTAAGAGAGGGGAATGGTTTGAATAGTGGAAAATGAGAGTACATTCAGAAAGAATGTACTCAGGAAATTATCATGAATACTGCTGCGTTTTACAGATTCATTTACTAATTTAAAAAAAAAACAATTTTTTAAAACAATAGAAGGGTTATAAGTCACAAAGAGAAAAAGATGTTTGTTATCATTTTTCATAAATATTGAGTTAAAACAGGCCATATGCCTCTTATATTCTGACTTGTCTAAATTGAAGTTGGTTGAGTATATAATCAATTACTTATTTTAGCTCCCTAAGTACCACAAAACTTGAAATTAAAAGGAAGAGCTTTCAAAATCTGTTTAGTACAATTTCACTTGATCTTAGCCAGAAGGCCCAGAAATGATATTTAGCATAATTTCAGTTAGTTTTAAAAGCATTAATTAGATGCTTATAAATGATTCATCAGATAAAGAAGAAAGAATGCAAATAAACTCAACTATGAAAACAGCTTTCTAAACGCATATCCAAGGCCAGTGCACACACTAAACAAAATTAGAAAAATTGGCATTCTACCACATTTTTCATTCCCTTCTCTGATGACCCCCTCTATTTTCCCACCCTAGATATTTATGCCTAAATCTCATTAACCTATGCATTCAACTAGTAGCCAATTAATAACAGAGAGGTGAGTAATGTTCCCAGAGGTATTTGCATCTGAATGTAAATCATTTGAAGACTAAATAAACATTCAATCAGCCTCAAAGGCAGTACTTCTCAACCTTAGCTGTGCATTAGAATTACCCAGGGGGCTTTTAAAAATCTGATTCCCATTCCACACTCTTAACAAATCAAATCAGAATCTCTGGGGGATGCGGTCCAAACATCAGAATTATTTTAGGTTCTCCATGTAATAGCAATGTGTAGCCACATTTGAGATTCACTGCTTTAGGGAAAGCATTTGAAAAAAATAAAATTTCAAGCTAGTAAAGGAGATACATTTGAATGGGGAATATATCATTTTGCTTTGTTGAGGTTGCCAACTACTAAAAACACTGTTCAAGGTAAAGAACCATTTTTATTATGAGAGGAAAGTCTACATTTTAAAATCACTAGATAATAGATTTCTAAGTCTTTATTTTAGCAAGTTACTTCACTCAAGTTTTGCCTATAAAATAAAATAATAATATCAATGCCTACCTATCTCATGGTGCTGCTGAGGATAATCAAATGAAACAGGGCACCAGAAAATGTTTTATAAAAAGTAAAATTTTATTTATTATTACACAGCTGAGCTGTTGAACCACTTATCTTTAAAAAGACTGCTTGTAATGTGGATTACAACTATAATATAGATTGTTACCTAAAAAAAATTGTCACTTTGTTTTAATAGATACCAGCTTTATGAAAGCTTGAGTATGTAACCCAATGATTCTCAAAGTATAGTTCCTCAACCAGTAGCACCAGCATCTCCTGGAAACTTGTTAGAAATGCAAACTTTGGAATCTAAGCCAGACCTACCAAATCAGAAACTGACGGCAGAACCTAGCCGTCTTGTTTGAACAAGTCTTCCATGTAATTCTGATACTAAAATTTGAGAACCACACATCAAGCCAGACATTAGTGAAAAAAGAGTCTGAGTATGTATGACTAAAATCAAAGGATGAATATACAGTATTTGTTATCTTAATCTTTAGAAATCAGGTGCAAAGGTACTCTAGCATAAATTACATAGTACATAAAAAAATTTCCTAAATTCTTTATACAATTCTCACTATCCAGCCAAACTTTATCAATTAACACATTAATCATGAATACAATGATAGTATATAAAATTGGGAGCAGATAAATTACAGAATATACAATACTTTGGATAAGAAATTAAACAGAAAAAACTCTAGTAGGAGTAACGATGGTTCAGAAAACAGCCAAGTTTTAATTCACTGGGCTTGGGTGTCTCTCAGAGGAAAAGTCAGAACTGTATCTTAAAAATCACATTTATCTTGCAGACAACACCCCACAATATTGCCACGTTCTTATTCAGGCTAAGGAAGTGTTTCATCACTGACTCAGAGAAAAGACTATAACTTGGACTGAATCACCAGCAATGTTTTCCTGCAGAATTAGATTTGTCATTGGGTCTGCTAAGCAACAGAAAAACAAGTCTCAAAATTTCTTATCTTAAAAGATCTCATAAGAAACAGCTATCAACATTGCTCCCAAATGCGAAGTCCAGAGGTCTTGCCATTAATAAAACATATGCAGGATAGTGACAGGAAAGAACATTGAGGAGTCTTGTGAGATTGCAATAGAAATTTCTTTGAGACCTTTCTTGCTTTCTCTTTTTCAATTTTTAAGAGTTCTGGCAGCCTCAAGACACCTAGCACCATCCTGAAAAGATGAGACTAAAGTATCCCAAATAAGAATGGACTTTAGTATTGATCTTTACTTAGTGAAAACTAGGCAGAACTGACTTTTTCCTTTAAGATTCCTTAACTATAGATGAAGTTAAATTTACCATTACCAAGCAGATGATTCGGGCTCTCTCTTTGATCAAGGTATTTGAATCCTAAGTGATTTTACTTCCCTCACTCATAAGCTTTCTGTATTTAAAGAACTTGGAGTTAAAAGCAGGGGTATGTGTAAGAATAACTCCAATATTTGATATCTGTACTCTATATCTTAGGAAATACTTTCCATTTATTCAAAGTCAAGAGAACAAAAGAGAGAAGCTTGATTTTACTAATCCATGCTAATCATTATACTGTCTGTCCCTGGCAATCTTTGTCCTACCTCCTAAGAAAAACAGCAGTTCTCTAAGCTCTTGTTTTCCACACTGGAAAGAACTAGCACAAATATATAATTACCAAAATCATTCATGCCTTTGCTCATTCACTCACCTATGACTATTTATTGAGTGCTAGTATGTTCCAGACATCAACCTAGGTGTAAAACAAGTCTAGAGAGATGCACAGACTTCAGTCATGAGGATAAGGATCCTGCATCTAGAGTGCTAGGTTTCAGTTTCCCTGTCAACCAAGACCAGTGGTACTCAGACTTGAGCAAGCATCAGAAATACCTGGAGAGCTGGCTAGAGCATAGATTGCTGGGCCTCCCACAAAAACATTCTAATCAGTGAGGGGCAGAGCAAATTAGCATTTCTAATAGATTCTCAAGTGGTGTTGATGCTGCTGGTCTAGAGACCACACTTTGAGAACCACTTACCAAGGCAAATGGGAGCTCTTTGCACTGTGCCTGCCCAACGTTCAAGCACTGTACATGTCTCTCCCAAAGAAGTCAATGGCCCCATGAGTGTTGCCATAATCACTTACAACTGAGCAAAATTCCAACTCCCAGAACCACCTCAAATATCTAGGATCAGTAACTTCAGAAGAGAAGAAAGAAATATAAATAACAAAAAAGTGAAAATGATCCTTCCGGGGGTTTTTCTCCCTCTTTTTCTGTTGTTTTATCCTGTATCTCAAGAAATCTTTTAACTATGATTTCTCAGTACAAGTGTTATGGAAAAGAAAAACACTTATTTGGATTTTTCATATTTCTTTACTTTAACAAAATCATTGTTTTTCTTCTAAATTCATTCTCATGGCCCTTTCTTTCTTTCCCCTGCCCCCTCTTTTTTTGTTGTTGTTGTTTTTGAACGAAAGAATCACAGGGTTAGAAGAAACACTGAGAATTCACTTAATCCCTCCTTGGCCTCAGACAAGACTATGTCTAAACCATTCCCAAATATAGCAATTTTCAGTACAAAGATGAACAGGCACTACGAATTTCCCATTCAACATTCTGTCACATACTTGAAGACACTACTATATTTTCCCTCAGTCATCTCTTCACCAAGCTAATCAACCTCAACACTTAGACTTTCCTTGTTAGATTTCCAAAAGTTTAAATTATTTTGATTCTTCTTTAATAAGTCAATCTCACTTTATCTCAGAGCCTGAATTGTGTGTGTAATGTTATCAGGAGGACTTTTTTTTGGTATGTGAAAAGGGGAAAGTTAACATATAGGTTGGATAAAAATGAATTTAATTGAGACAAAGAAATATATATGTGTAAATGCTACTAAAGAATAATACAATAGCATTTACTTGAACAGTTAATTTTAAATACCTTTTATTTTATTTAAAGAAATAGTAGTGCCCTTTAGTTTTAAAAACTTTATATTACCAATCACCAGCCATTTCTCCAAAAAATGGATGGGAGTCACAGATATTTTTAAATATGCCATAAATTATATATAACCATGTTTCATGATAATTCACATAGGAGAAAACATTATTATTATTACTCATTTTTTGAGTGTTTACTACTGAATTTGGAGATGTAGTTAGTGAATGATTTAATTCTGCATGAGTCTAAAAATACTGAGTCTATTATTGAATAATCATTTCTGTATAAATAATTTCTCTGATTCAATCCTTGAGAATCAGAGGTATTTAGAAATTCAATGAGTATTGGACAAGATAAAATAAAGTCCATGTTAAATCATGCTTCCAAGAAGTTTAGAAAGGAAAAATAGGTAATACATTGGAATATGGGATAAAATGGGATAATTCATTTTATTTCAACTTCTCCCATTCTAAATATCACTATTCAAAATTTAATCTTTGCTTTCAGAATGGTGAGGTGCTTTAGTCCAGCCTAGGCCCAAAAGATAGGTTTGTTTCTTCGCCTACTGCGATCAAGGTGTACGGTGGAGGCGATGCATTTAGTCTCCAGAGAGAAGGAAGATGCTGCTTGCACAGCACTTCTACTCACCAGTCCATGCAGCAGCAAGGGTGTTGGCTTTGAAGGAAGCCAACTGTCCTGCTCTCCCAGCCAGAGGTAAAGAATTGCATGGTGGCCACTAGAGGGAGGAGGATTAGGAATAGAGTAAATTGTGGGGAAAAGGCACCCATGAAAAACGCACATGGGACAACCAACACATCACCAACCACCGCCTAGCAGCTACCTTTTTGAGGGACTACAACGGGGGTGAGCATATACCTTTAACCCACAGACTCAGACACCAGTAATTATTGTAGTAGCTCAGTATATAGCCCCTTTGATGGCAGGAGAAGGGAGTTTGAACAGGATGTGGGAAACACGCAAGCATACGAACACAACCACACTAGCACACAGACATACATTCTCATCCCCCATTACAAGAAGTTGCATCTGTGCCGTCTGATTCTTGCTCATTTTCTTATTTAAAACTCTTGATGTTCTTTACCAAGAATGTGTTCACGAAAAGCAAACTGCCCACCTTCAAGATAGTCTTGGGAGAAGCACCAGCAGAGACACTCATTGTGCCAAGATGTATTTTACCAACAAATCTGTACAAATTACATGAGGTTAAAAACAAACGGAATATAATATAATTAAAGCAAAGTTTCTTTTGCTAAATTACAGCTTGAAGCAAACCTGCAAGAAATGTTTCCAATTAGCTTCTTTAGCAAACACAGAGCATAGTTCAGAAAATGTTTTGCTTTCCATCCTGCCCTCTGGGTGGGCTGCCTAGTGGGTGTCTTACCTCCAGCACAAGTAGCTGAGCATTCTGACCAAGGCTGATGATTCCATGTAAAGCCAACTTCACTGTCTCCACTGCCGGTCCGAGTGATGGGAACGTTGAACTTATACCTAATTCCCAGATTCTGTTCTTGAAGCAGAACCTGCCATTGAAAACAACTGGTGAAGATAATTAAAATACAATGAGCCTTCATTCAGATATTTATTATTTCTTTTGAAGAAGAAAATGTCATAGAGTAAGTCCTATAGGAAATTTCAGATAATTTTAGAACACATGCACTTATAATGAATTTCGTCCTTTCATTTTCATGGGTAATTTAGAGCCATTTCCCTCATGTAACTTATTTAGTTATAAAAATGTTATTCAAGCAGGCACTGAAATAGTCAAACAGTCATACGGAAAGAGGACTTGGCCTTAACTTTATACAGATTTTACACCCTAGGGCAAACCATTTTACCTTTATTTACTTAATTTCATCACCTGTTAAACAAAGATTATAATGCCTGCCCTTTCCTACCTCACAGGGCAGATGACAAACAGTAGAGATGAAGTGGCAAAGACACATTTACCATGACAATGAGATTTTCCGAGGTAGGACCTAGAGCTTCCAAAGATTCTGGTTCATCAGTTGGTCTCTTGTAGTGAAAAGCTGTCCCAGCAATATCAAATTTCCTAGGCCAGTCAATAGTCCAGGCACCATTAATATAGTAATCATCTCCTTCAGATTTTAAAGCTAAAAAAAAAAAAAAAAAATCACAGTCCACCTAAAACTATGAAACTTCATTTACCACAATGTCACTTAATAATAACTGCACTAACATACACAATGAATATTCATTTCCATTTAGAGATGGAATTCTTGACCATTTTCTTAAGTGTGAATTTAAATGGTAATTTTCCAGTTAATATCAAGAAGATATTAAGTATGTATAATGTTATAGATAGAAAGAAATGAAACATTTATCTGAAAAGATAAACATATGGATCTAGCAAGAAAAACTATAATGAAAGGAATAACTAGGGATGGGGAAGGAGTAGGAAGCTGACTTTCCTATCCAAATATTAAAATACTAATTATATGAATATGGGTTAGGGAGAACCTATGCCACTGGCACATAGACAGTCAAAAATGGAACTTAACAGATAGTTAGGAAATAAACCAAAGCACATATGGTAATTAGTATATGATAAAGGAGGCATCTTAAATTAGTAAAGACAACAAGAAATAAAACAATAAGACAAAAGTACTGATATATGCTTCAATGATGATAAACCTCAAAAACATTATGCTAAGTAGAAAAGGTAGACAGAAAAGGCCATATATTGTAAGCTTACATTTATATAAAATATCCAGAATAGGTAAATCCATAAAGACAAAAAGCAGATTGGTTGTTGCCAGGAGCTGGGAGGTGGAACAAATAAGTGCTTAATGGAAACATGGTTCCCTTTGGGGTAATGAAATTATTTTGCAATGTACCAAATGCTACTAAATTGTTCACTTAAAAATGGTTGAATTCTGTGACTTTTATCTCAAATAAAAACCCAGTTTGTAAAAAGAGAAGTTTCCTATTAAGATGGCAGAGTAGGTAAATGTTGTGCTTGCCTCCTCTCATGACCACATCTAAATTACAACTAAACTACAGAACAACCCACTGAGAATCACCTGAAGTCTAGTTGAACAGAAGTCCTATAACTAAGGACATATGAAAGAAGCCTCCTTGAGACTGGCAGGAGAGGTGAAGATGCAGAATGGGCTGGTCCCACACCTATGTGTGACTGTTAAAAATTGGGAGGAATACATTGGCTGTGAAGCTCTTCCTGGATGAAAGAGGAATCACAGCCCCACACCAGGCTCCACAGCCCAGGGTTCAGTGCCAGGGAAAGAAATCTCCACAAAATCCAGCTATAAAAACCACTGAAGATTGTGGCTAAATGAGACAAAGGGCTGTTGGAGTTGCAGGCATTCCTTTCAAAGAACCTGTGGATGGACTTACTTCTGACGGATTCACTTACTCTGAGCTCTCTGGCTGGGGCAACAGCTTGAAAGGTACAAGGGATATACAAGGAGGAACTGAAATGTCTGGCTTCAGGGTGAGGGCTGGAGGGGCAGCTTTCTCCCAGACAGAAGTGCTGGCAGAATCCATTATTTCTTTGTTGAGCTCTCCACCCACCCCATGTGTAGATGCAGGTGGTCATCATATCTGAGTCTCCATCAACCTGGCTAACGATATTCACCTTCCCTGGTAATTCTGTGAGACTCAGTTCCACCCACATTGTAGGCCCACCCAAGCCATTTCCAGGGGATTTTTCCCTTTAAATGGCCTGTCTTAACTCATGCTGTGAACTTTCCTAAAATATCTCAAAGATTTCTAAAACTCAAACAAGCAGCATCTGGCCTCAGTGGGCCTTGTACCTCTTGCTGAGCAACCCTAAGCCTAGAACTAGCTGTAGCATCCTAGTTCATGTCTTGGCCTTTCAAGGTACCTGCTAGCCCAGAGTGGGTGGCTGTCATCTGTGGACTGATTTCGGGCTCATGCCAGTGGCCTTGGAACGGACACAGGCTACAGCTGAACTTGGCCTACAGTGGGGACCCTCCCAGGAGATCTCAGGCTAGCATGCCCAGTGGACTGCTTTGAACCCATCCAAAGCACCACCCAGATGCCTCTGTGGATGAGATACCCAAAAGGCAGACTGAGCAGGCAACAGAGCCCTACTAGAGAGAATCCTGCGCCATAGGGTCAGCCCCTGCACAACAGCTCCTCCACTGTGCCATGCCCAGTCCTCAAACAATCAGCCTGAGGATCAATCACTCCCATTGTCATGCAAATAGCAACCAAGCCTCAATTACAAGGGAGGGCACACACAACCACACAAAGGACACACCTGCTGACCTGGCTTAGGTGACCAGGAAGACTGTATAAGTGGGCCCCACTGAACATAATGCCAATCTACTGAGTATAGGAGACAGAGCAGCTTTACCTAATACATAGAAACAAACACTAGAAGAAAGCCAAAATGGGAAGACAAAGAAACACATCCCAAATGAAAGAACAGAACAAAGTTCCAAAAAAAGAATTACACAAAATGGATAAGAGCAATCTACTAGATACAGAGTTCAAAACACTGGTTATTAGGATGCT
This sequence comes from Lyroderma lyra, assembly GCA_004026885.1. Taxonomy (NCBI): domain Eukaryota; kingdom Metazoa; phylum Chordata; class Mammalia; order Chiroptera; family Megadermatidae; genus Lyroderma; species Lyroderma lyra. Next base: position 488,414 of record PVJL010000162.1, on the reverse strand, counting down.
CAATCATCTCAGGGAGAACTTCAACAAAGAGATAGTAAACAAAAGTGGAGATTAAAAAAACATAAAAAAGAACCACTCAGAAATAAAGAATACAAAAACAAAAATAAAGAATACATTAGAAGCAATCAACAGTAGATTAGATGAAGGAGAGGACTGAATCAGTGATTTAAAAGTGAAAGGAGCAGAAAACCCCAATCAGAACAGCTAGAAGAAAAAGGATTCCAAAAAAAAATGAGGATAGTTTAAGGCGTCTCTGGGACAACATCAAAATTATCAACATTTGGGAGTTCCCTAGTGGTGTAGTGGCTTAAGGCTTTGGTGCTGTCAACGCTGTGGCCTGGGTTTGATTCTCAGCTGGGGAACTACCCACATATAAATAAATAAATAAATAGATAGATAGATAGATAGATAGATAAATAAATAAATAAATAAAAGGAAAAGAGTATCAACAGTCACATCATGGAGCACGAGGAGGAGAGAGAGAGAGCAAAGAATTGAATATCTGACGAAATAATGATGGAAAACTTCCCTAATCTGGAGAAGGAAATAAACATACAAGCCCAGGAAGTTCAGAGAGTCCCAAACAAGATAAACTCAAAGCAGCCCACACCAAGACACACTATAATTAAAATCCCAAAGGTTAAAGACAAAGAGAGAATTTTAAAAGCAGCAATACAAAAGCAGTTAGTTACCTACAAGAAAGCTCCCATAAGACTGTCAGGTGATTTCTCAACAGAAACTTTATAGGCCAGAAGGATTTGCACAAAATATTCCAAATGATATGAAAAGGAAGAACCTATGACCAAAATTACCTACCCAGCAAAGCTATCATTTAGAGTCAAAGGATAGATAAAGAGCTTCCCAGGCAAAAAAAAATAAATAAGTAAATACATAAATAAACTAAAGGAGTTCATTAACACTAAACCAGGATAACAAGACATGTTAGGGGAACTTCTTTAAGAAGTAGAAAAAATATATATATAAATCATAAAATGGCACTATCTACACATCTATCAAAAAATACTTTAAATGTAAACGGATTAAATCCTCCAATCAAAAGACACAGGATGGCTGAATGAATAAGAAAACAAGACCTTTACCTGTCTGATTATTTATCTGAAAAAAATCAAAATGCTACTTAGAAGGAATGTGTGGATCCAATATGTACTTTGCAATAGCTAAGATATGGAGGCAACCTGGGTGTCCATCAATGGATGAATAGATAAAGAACAGGTGATACATATGTACAATGGAATATTATTCAGCCATAAAAAGAATGAAATCTGGCCATCTGCAACGATCTGGATGGATCTCAAGAGTATTGTGCTGAGTGGAGTAAGTCAGACAAAGACAAATGCTTTTGATTTCACTTACGTGTGGAATCTAAAGAAGAAAAGAAACAAAACAGAAATAAACTCATAGATACAGAGAACATTTTAATGGTTGCCAACTTGGAGGCAGGTTGGGAAGGTGGGTAAACTAGGGGAAGGGATTAAAAGGTACAAATTGGTAGTTACAAAATAGTCATGGGGATATAAAATATAGCATAAGGAATATAGTCAATAATATTGTAATAACTGTGTATGGTGTCAGATGGGTAACAGATTTATTGGGATGATCACATTGTAAGTTATATAAATGCCTAATTACTATGTTATACACCTGAAACTAATGTAATATTGCATTTCAACTGTAATTGAAAATTTAAAAATTTATTAAAAATAATGTATAATTTAAAAAGTAATAACCAAAAGAAAATACTAAGCTCTTTAGAATAAATTGTTGATATTAGATAAAGGTCATAATATTTCTCTTATACTTGTAATACTACAGCAAAAAATAAAAGAGCTCTGTAACAAAATGGTTCTTCATATTTTAAGGTCAGTTAATTGGTGACACTTGAATAAGTACTAGGCATTGGATAATTTAAGGAAATTATTGTTAATAATCTTTGGTCCCATGTGTTATTGTAGTCATAAAGAAAATGTCCCTACCTTTTGTAGATGAATGCTGAAATACTTAGTGTCTTTATGTGTATGCTTTATTTAAAATAATTCCCCCCAAAAATACTAATGTGCTTACATAAAAGTAGATAGGTGAAGCAAATATGTCATTAATATAAATATTAATAGCTATTTCTTTGTGGTTGGTGTGCAGGTAAATCTAAATGTTTATTGAACTTTTCCTTTACTTTATATATTAAAAGTTTTATTAAAATAGAGAGAAAGAATAAATGCCAGATGGGTATATATATACACACATGCACAAATATATATATATATGGGGTTATTTTTTGGTTGGTTCCCTGAGCAGGGATCAAACCCAGGCCATGTAGATGGGTAAATATTTAAAGGTAAACATAATTGAATCATAAAATGCTAGAAAATGTGGGAGAACTTTTTAAAAATAATATTGAGATATAAAAAGCTTTCCTAAGCATGACAAAATCCTCAGAACTATAAGAAAAAGATTAGCAAATATGCATGCATAATTTTTAAACTCTATAGGAAAAATTTATTAAAAATGTTTAAAACTGTGTAACAGAAAAAGGTTATTAGCACTACTATATAAATAAATAAGACTGATAATTTTGATAATGATTATTGTAGCTTCTTTTAAAACTTTGATTTATCAGGCCAGATGAACAAGCAGCTCAAAAGTACTAAAGGGTCATAGTGCAGTCTCTGACTCTGAACCTCTACTACTTGTCCTTAATAGTATGGACCATTTTCATACCCCCACCCCAGTCCACCTTGCATATGTATTTATACTTTCTTAATTCCGGATATGTTGTGAAGATTCATTTATCAAAAATAAATCTAACATTTTGAGATAGGAATATGTCAACCAATTTTAAGGATTATTTATTCTTAAATTTTTCTTGTATTTAAACTTCTTTATTTTTAATTCTCACAGTGCTTTTCTGTCCCATTTAAAACATTAATATTGCTTGGACTATATAAGGACATCTGAGCCTGTGTAATATGAAGCAGTACAAAGAAAAATAAAACCACCACCACCACCCCTGCTTCCAGCAGCTAGTATTCTCCTTCAATTTGAGCTCTCATCTTCTATTTTCTCAATTACTCAATAAAGGGATCCAAACACACTTTTGCTGGTACAATAATATAGTTTAGAAAATGCCAAGCATTTAAAAAGTACTGAACGAGAATTTACTAAGGGAGGAGCAAGGAGCATTATGAACAGAGTTATCAAAGGGAAATTTTGATGTTACAATTATTAATGTTTTGTTTTGAGTCTTACTAATGCAGTAAAGAATTCAAAATTATAATGTAAAAAGAAAGGCATCTACTTAAATAAAGGAAGGAAGAACCTGATTCTACTGGTGTTCCATCTAAAGATGCATTTTAGATGTTTTCTTATTCTTAAAAGACTTAAGGAAAAGGGGATGTTATTTTATTAACGAAGAGAGTAAGAACTCATCCAGGTATCACTAGGGGTCTCTGGAGAGTCTAAATCTGTCCCAAAGGATCAAGCATCAAATAAATAGAATTTCCACTTCTTTTCCTGTTGAAATAACTGGTTACTAGACTTGCCTTCCAACTCTAAGCAAGTAGAAAACTCACAAGATATATGGATCAGCTGTTTTAGACACTGGCCAGGAATGTGCAGGACTGTATGTAATATATACAAGAAGAGAAACAAGGTGAGTTGTATAATCTCCCCAGCTTTCTGCCTGAAGTCACTTTATATCAGTGTATAATGAGAGAACCCAAGCAGAGCATGATGGACTCACTCAGTTAGAAAACAGACATCAGAAATTGGGAAGGCTAAGACAGATGAATTCGCAGGATCAGAGAAAGAGAATAGAAGGAGGAAATCTGTTGCTGAATAGTAATCTCTGTATGTATAGCATAATATTCCATGAAGCCAGCTTAAAAAAAAAATTGTACTAGGAACCTAATAGCAGAAAATTTCCAGAGTGAGAATTTAGAGAGTGTCAACCACTAGGGCATTCAGTAGAGACCCAAAAAGAATCATGCCTTTTTATTAAGGGTGAGCAAATTCTAGCATTAAGGTTACCTAGACTCATCCAAACAAAGCTAAAAAACAAGCCTCAAAAGGATCAAGCTCAGCTGTAAGTTACTTAACACTCCTTAAAGAAAGAAGAAAAATATCCAGACTCACAATAAAAAAATATTCACAGTGTACAATAGCCACTAAAAAATCAATACAAATGAAAAAAAAGCAAGAAAATATGATATAAACCAAGAAAAACAAACAAACAAACAAACAAACAAACAAACCATAAGAGAAACAGACTCAGAAATGACAGAAATTATGGAATAAGCAGAAACGTTTCAAACAGCTATTATAAATATATTCAAGGATTCTAAAACTGGAGGAGATTTTATATATAGATATATAGATAGATATAGATATAGATATATAAAAACTGGGGGAGATTTTATATATAGATATATAGATATATATATAAATACGTGTGTATTTATATATGTATGTATGTAGACCTATACAAAGAAAGTAAGTTTGCCAGATAAAATAAATAAGCAGGTAAATAAAAAATAATTTTTATTTTTTAATTTTTTAAAAAGAATATTGACTCTTTAAAACAAGACAATGTATTGTAGGGTTTATAAGATATAAAGTAGGGAGGGGGTGGGAGAGGAGGGAGAGGAAGCTAAATATAAGGTGATGGAAAGAGAAGTCACATTAGGTGGTGAACTTATTATACATCAAGCTGACAATGCACTGTAGAATTGTATGCCTGAAACCTATGTAATCCTTGCTAATAGATGTCACCCCAATGTCTAAAAATAAAAATGAATTTAAAAAAAACAAAACAAAACAAAAAACTTTCAAATTTATAACAAATAAATTTGCTGCCATTAAAAAAAAAAGATGTAAAGTAAAATGTATTTTTAAAAAAACCACAAAAGATAAAAAAGACAATGAAAATAAACTGTTGAAAGGACCTACTTAGCATTATACACAGAACACAGTAATATTATTTAAAAGTATACTCTGATAGATTAAAGATGCATTTTATAAACTCTAGAGCAACTAGGAATTAAATAGAACAAAGAAGTATAGTTAATAAGCCATTATTAGCAAATAGAATTCTATAAAACACTTGACTAATCTAAAAGACATAAAAGGAAAATAAAAGGGAAAAATCTACATAGAACAAATAGAAAAATAGCAAGATGGTAGACTTAAAACCCAATAGTATTTATTACATTAAATACAAATGATCCATACATGGGGTTCACAATGGACCACCACCTATTTTTTAACCAAGTTTTACTGAAATATAGCCAATATACACTCATTCATATATGTATTATCTATGCAGCTTTCACACTACAGCAGTAGAAATGAGAAGGTGGTCTAGAGACTCCATGTTCTGTGAAGCTGAAAATATTTAATATCTGGCCCCTTACAGAAAAAGTTTATCAACTCCCACCCCCCAATCAAGAGATTGCAATTTTCAAAAGCAAAGATTGTTAGATACAACAAAAAATAAAAATCAAATTACATGCGGTCTATAATAAACATTTTAAATTCAGAAACACTTATATGTTAAAAGCTAAAAGTGGATGGATGGAAAAAGATTTACCATATAAACATTAATCAGAAAAAAATCTGAGTTCGGCTAGATTAGTATCAGACAAAACTGATTTCAGGTCAAAAAATATTATCAGGGAAAGGGTGGAACATCTGATAATGATAAAATGTTCAATATATCAAGAAGATGTAACAACCATAAATGTCTATGTATCTAATAAACAAGTTTCACAATAAATGAAAATAAACCTTACAAGACAATGGGAGAAATAAACAAATTAACAATTCTAGCTGGAGATAATATCAATTTTACCCAGACTTTTTCAGGAAATAGAGGAGAAAGGAATATTTTTCATTTTGTTTTCTGAGGCCAAGATTTAGCCTGATACCAAAACCAATAAAGACATTACAAGAAGAAACTGCAGATCAGTATTACCTATGAACACAGATGTAAATTTTTTAACAAAATCAATTGAGCAATGTATAAGAATGAGAATATATTATGACAATGTGGTGTTTATCCCAAGAATCCCAGATTGACTTAACATTTAAAAGTCAATCAACACATTTACTATATTAACAGGAAAGAGGAGAAAAAAATAAAACATAATCATGCAATGAATTCAGAAAACATCAACACCCATATATAAAAAAAAAAACTGTTAAAATAGGAGGGAACTTTCTCAACATGATAAAAGGCATCTACTAAATCTTCTAGCTAAATCATATGTAATGATGAAACAACTGAACACTTTCCCTTGAAAATCAGCAATGAAAGGATGACCAGTCTCCTCACTACTATTCAGCATTGTACTGAAAGTCCTGACCACTAGTATAAAGCAAAAAAAGAAAAAAGAAAAAGAAAAGAAAGAATAGGCATAAAGTTTGGAAATACAGAAGTAAAAGTGCCTTTGTTCAAGCATGACATGATAGTCTATGTTGAAAAGAAAATCTACAAAACAATTAGAACTAAAAAGTGAGTATAACCAGGTCACAGAACATAAGGTCAATGCTGAAAGAAATCAACTGTATTGCTATGTAATAATAACAAATAAAAATGAGGTTAAAATATCAATACCATTTATGATAAAGTAAAAAATCATGAAATAGTTAGTGATGGATTTTTTAAAATGTGTGTAAGATCTGTATATTGAAAGATAAACATTGCTGAACAAACGTAAAAACTTAAATATACAGGTAAATATTTTCATATATTGGAAGATAATATTTTTAAGATGTCAATTTTCCTCAAATATATCTATAGATTACATACAATCTTTGTGGAAATTGACAAGTTGATTCCAAAATGTATATGAAAATGTAAAGGACATAGAAATGCAAAAATACTTTTGAGTAAAAACAAATTTGAGGACCTAATGCTTCCTATTTTCAAGGAAAATACTGGAAAGATCTTAGTCAATATACTGTGGTTTTGGTTTAAGGATAGACATGTATACATAAATGGGAAGGAACAGAAATAGACCCATATATTCATGTTCAATTGATTTCTAACAAAAATATCAAGGTAATAAAATGGGAGAAATAATAATAACAAATGGTGTTATAGTAACTGAATAGTCATATGAAAAAATTTATCTTCAACCCTTACTTTATACCTTATATAAAAACTCAAAATGGACCATATATCTAAGAGTAAAAGCTAAAACAGTTGAGGAAACACTAAAGATAACATTTGCAATCTTGAGGTATGCAAAATTTCTAAGGTAAAACATGAAAGCACAAACCATAAATAATTTAGTAAATTACATTTCATAAAAATTGAAAGACACCATTCAGAATAGGAAATCAGCAAGCTACTGACTGGAAGAAAGTATTCATAAAACATATATTTGGACAAAGGCTTGTATAGAATATATAAAGGACTCATAACTTGATTAAAAAAAATAACAGGCAAAATATTTGTTTAGACACTTTAACACACAAAAATGTTATCAGTGTAGGTAAAATTAAAAAGACTGACAATTTTGACCAGGATATAGAGCAACTGTAGAAACATTACTTCTACAACTACTTTGGAAAACAGTTTAGTAATATTTTATAAAGCTAAACATGTACTTATCATATAACTTAGCCATTTCATTCCTAGGCTTTTATCCAGGAGAAATAAAAATATATGTCCACAAAAAGCCTGTCTATAAATGTTCAAAAAAGCTTTATTCATAATGGTCAAAGACTTAAAATGACCTTAATATCCATCAACAAGTGAACTAACACACAAATTATGATACATTCATATACTGGGACATTATTTGGCAATAAAATAGTGATCTTCAGATATACTCAGCAATATAGATGAATCTCAAAAACATTATGTTGAGCAAAAAAAAGCCAGACATAACAGTATATACTGTATTATCCCATTTATGTGAAATCCCAGACAGATAAAATTAAATACATGAGTCAGACAAGAGATCAATGTTTGCCTGAGGCTAAGGCTGGGGGGATTTGACTGCAAAGGCAAGTAAGAGACTGTTTTAGAGTCACAGAAATGGTGTATGTCTTGGCTGTGGTATATATACATATATATAATTGACAATACTCTTTGAACTGTACACTTACAATGGATGTATTTTATTATATGTAAATTATACCCCAATAAAATTGACTTTAAAAATCAAATAGCCAACCCAGTGAAGAGTAAGCCATAAACTACTACATTTTCTGTTTAATTCTTACGTGTGGTCCTATAAAACTTGGAACTTACTTCATTTAACGTAAAAGTGTCCCACCTCAAAGCAGTATGCCTTTCCCAATTCATTTTTAAAATCTAGCAAAATATGCTACTTACCAATATAGTTCTTTGACATGGCTACTTCTCTAACTTCAATGTGAACAGAGCCTCTAGGTATCTGCACTACTTCCATGTAGCCTGGAACACAGAAGATAGCCAGCAGTAAGATTCTGCAGCCTCAGGCAGAAAACGAGTGGTTAGTAACCATTTGATAATAAAAATTTCCTTATTCTTACATGTTTTCTTTGACTTTTCACTTTATAAATTATGAAATGTGGACAAATCTCCCTTTGGGTTCATAAATACCTCTAGAATATTTTTTCTTTTTCTCTAAAATTATCTCAGGATAGCTTTAAAGCCTCAGCATGTGTAATATTGGTTCATAGTTTCTTTTTTCTTTTTCTCAACCATGGCCCTCACATCAATACTCTGTGGGAATTTCCACCTTAAAGAAATGTGACTAAAGGAAGTCAAGTAGAAAGGTAATAATATTTATGTAAAACATCTTACATGTAGCCACCTTTAATACTTAAAGGATGGAAAGCAATTTGAGGAAAAAACAATGTTTGCCTAAATAAAGAAATTTAAAAATAAGGGGGCAGGGGAATCAAATGTCTTGGCTATTCCAAGTACACCAGAGGTGTGAGGAAGAGTTCTCTCTACACACTCACCTCCTCTGGGCAACGAATCATTGAAGAACCCTTCAATGGCATCACATGTGCTTCCATGCCCTCCACAGACTCGACATCTATCTTCCCTAGCATCGGATCCCAAAATATTATCACAACCTACATGCTGAAAACAGAGAAGAATATTCAGTGTGTCAAAAAGAGGAATTCTTACTAACCAAATAATATAACTTATTTACTTGTTTTTCCAGTAAAGGAAATCAAAACAGGAAACATTTTCCTCTTTCTACTTTTACCTTCACTCTCTCTAGTAAGTTCTAGCTAACATTTCTTAAAACATAAGTTTCAAGAAAAAAATTCCGATTCCCCAGAAATATATACCTATATTTCTAACCTAGATTTCTTCTTCATTTATAGATACCATGCTCCAATTATTAAAAATATAATTATTTAGCAATGAGCTCTTATTTATACTCTAAATTAAGAAATGTAAGAACTAAGAGAAATGGTATTTAGTCCTATACAGGGTTATAACAGCATGAATCTTGACTGACAGTTATGGTCTGCCCTTTCTAAACCACTGGCTTATTTAGATAGCCAATTGTTAGTGTCAAGGATTAGTTATAAAATTCAGATTTGGTTAAATCTTTAAAAATGAATACCTGTATCTACTAACTGAATAAAATTGCCATAAACAAAAAGGAGATGTGAGCATAAAAATTTAGAAGCTGAAATTCTACCTTTCAATTTTCCATTTAATCATAGAAATGTGGTTTTTTGTATATTTTGGTGCTTGAACTGTTATATTTGACATTTAGGCATTAATACCAGGCATGTAATCTCTGAACAAAACCTGCACCTGGGTCTTCGTTATGTAAAACAAAAATTTAATACTGTCACAGAAACAACTCTTTCCTCAGGTAAACACACACACACACACTGATTATCAGATACATTTGGAAGCTAGTAATCAGAAGGACAGAAAATTTTCTAAGAAATTAGGAGACTAAGTAAAATAGATATATCTCTTGTTTCTCAGTTTCTGGGATATGGTTTTGTGCCTTAGAGTAACATGAAAACAAAAACATTGAGAACAGTGGTTTTTGTGGCTTTTCTTATTATGATAAGATTCATACGCAGGTCTAGGAAAAGAGTATGGATTTGTTCCTACAACTCCCAACTAGTCCAGCTAATTCTCCAGAGTAAATTCTTTAATAAGGTAAAGACTAACTCTATAATGAAAACAATTGCAGATGCTTTTAAAAGAGGCAAAGTACAAGGGACATAGCTGTTTCACACTTTGAGGAAAAATTATTCTATGAAATATATCAAATAATCTTCCAATGAGAACATATGGTAGCCATATGAATAAGAACTGAATTCGCATTCCCTCTCTTTTTCTACCATCTTGTTTGTAAACAGAATAGAATCTGAGTAATGGTAATTAAAGTCCAAAATATTTCCATAGCTCAAGCAACCACTATAAATACAACTAGAACACCAGAATAAATCATATTTGCATGGTGTTTGAATATCAATGGGTCATTCTACTACCTTCAACTACATATTTAGTCATCCTTATTGAAAACTGTAGCTGTCTTGATTGAAACTGAACATGGTATTAATCAGGAGCTACTAGCTGAAAAAAAAGAGAAAACTCTCAAAACCCCCAATAAAAAGGAGTGAAATTCATAATCTGAGCAACCTTGCATTCTCCGTTGATACAGATATCCAGTGAATCCGCATTGCACTGAGTCCCATCAATCACTGCAGGGGCACGTTCAGTGTAGAAATTGTAACCTTCAGCCAAGCAGTTTAATGCACAAGGTTTTACCCCACCTGGACAAACATAGAAAAGAAATAAATGGAGTGATTCTCCTCCGCAACAGTGATTCGATATTATCCATAGCAAATTTACAATTCATACAGGCATCATTCCCTGACTATATACCTAGATGTGTAGGTTTCTTGCCTCTTTGCTAAAAGTTCATGTTTATTTTCCTTGGTTGTGCAACTTGATGAAGGACTTGCCAAGCAGTTTTAAAGTTAAAATATTTTAGGTATTTTCAATATATATTTATAATATATTTTAGGTCAAAGGGATCACAGTAAAAATACTGAATGTTAAAAAAAATAAACAAAATTAAAACTATTTTTAAAATGAACTAAGGAAATAAAGTTTAATAAGACTTGAGACAATAACCTCATAGGACAAATAGGAATTCTAGCAACATATGCAACTTGTTACTGAAGCTGATACAAAAACTCTGCTTCTTCAAAAGGATATGGTAAAATAAAACTAAATTTGTACTTATTTTAATCATATCATATTCCATGAACATAGTTTGAGCATGGAGGTAAATTCTTATCAGATTAGCAAATCAAAGATAAGATTATATAGCATTAAATTTGAATAACTTATAAGATTAACAAATTAAAGGTAAATATTACATAGAGCATTAAAATTAAATTATTAAAATAATATCTGATTTTATTTTGTGAATAAATACATATAATAACGAGTATTTTTACTTTGTCACTGAAATTTGTAGTTTTTAAGGTTGCTGTGAAAAATAGGTATAAATAGTAACAATTTAGAAAAAGAAGCAGTACATATTATAGTATAGTGGAAAAGTAGGAATAAATAGATTTATTTCATTCAAAACTGCATGAAAAAGCAATGTACAAATATGAAATTATCAATTTAAAAATGTGACACTACTTTCTGTTGGATCTTCATCTCATAAAGTTTAAAAAAACACTTTGGTCTTATTCTAATTATGCTGATTAAATTTCTCTTTGAAATAAAGACAACTTCTAATAAAGAAAATAAGGCAAAAAGATGACATGAAATGCCTAGGTCTCAGTGAAGGTAGAAACCAGGTTGCTGCAGGGTGAAGGTATGTGAAGTAAAAGAGAGAAGCCAAATGGGAAGTGAGGACCCTGATAAGTGAGAGAGAAAACATTCCACTAAAGGAGATCATTGTTACAGTTGATTGTTGTCTTATAAAAAGATTGCCCAATATTGTCAGACATCCTGTTTTTGTAAAAGAAAATGAAAACCTAGATTTTTAAAATATGAACTCTTCTTGGCAACTCATTCAAAGTTTTCGAAAATACTGTAGAAGCTAAAACATGTATGGTAAGTAAAAACTGGTTCCTGAACTGCCAGTTTACAGCCTCTGACCTAAATTCGTGTTTTCTTCCATTTCCTTTGTCTACAGTTATAGAACTTCTATGTAACTTATAGTGATACTATCTGGCTTAGGTTAATGACACATTTTGCTGTACTGAGCACAGAAATAACAAATAATAAATAGAATAATTTCTTACTGAACTGATCATCAAAGTATTTATATGCATTTTCAAAGATTCTCATGAGGAAAGGCTCTATATTTCCATAAATATTACTGGGCTTTTTCCCCCCATTACTACCCAATGTACTTCTTTTTCCAATTTCAATTGTAATTCTTTGGAATTTAATGTAGCTTTTTATGTATCAAGCTTTAAAAAGAGAACGTGAGTATTTTGCCTACTCCATTTTAATATTATATTAATTATGCAAGGTAGTATTTGATAGGAAAGACATACAAATGCTATGGTTAAGTTCTTTAGCCCACTACACTACCTGATAATAATAGAAATCAATTTCTTCTTTTTTACTTTTTTTACTGCTAAAGATGTTTTCAAATTCTTCTGCTACAGTAAGTTTTCAGAAGTACTGCTATTATTTCAAGAAGAGATTTAAGATAATTTTGTAAATGAAAGATCACATTACCAAACCGCTTTAGTTAAAGCTTATTATGAATTTAGGGTTAATTCATTCAACACATAATTATCTAGATGCTAATTATGAAATCTATGAATTATTTCATACACTGACTTTTAGTGTAAGACAAAACAATCCCAAATGTATAAGCACCTATTAAAAGTGATTCAAAATACATGAGACAAAAAGTTTTAAAAAAGAAAGCAAATCCATATAACATACTTCCCTCAACAATTAGCAGAACTAGAGCAGAAACAATCAGAAAGAATAGAAAAGCTGTGAACACCACTATTAAGCCAACCTGACTTCATTGATATCTATAGAACACTATATCCAAAAATTGCAGAAAACACATCCTTTTCAAGTATACATAGAACATTCCCAACATGGATAATAAGCTGTATCATAAAACAACTCTCAATTAATTTAATAAATTTAAATTATACTGAATAATCTCTTATCATAATGAAATTAAATTACAAATCAATAACAAAAAATCTAGAATATATCAAATATTTGGAAATAGAAAAACATAGTTCTAAATAACCCATGGGTCAAAGAAGTCACAATGTAAATAAGAAAATATTTTGGACTGAAAGAAATAAAAGCACATCAAATTTGGAGGATGCAGAAGAGTAAAATAAACCCATAATAAACAAAAGAGTGAAAATTAATGAAACAGGAGTTCCCTGGTGGTGTAGTGGCTTAAGGCTTCGGCGCTGGCGCTGTCAACGCTGCAGCCTGGGTTTGAATCCCAGCCAGGGAAATACCCACATACCAAAAAAAAAAAAAAAAAATTAATGAAAGAGAGAAAAAAGAAGAGTAATAAAGTACTAAAGCCAAAAGTTGATTCTTTGAAAAGATTAATAAAATTGATAAACCTCAAGTAAGACTAATAAAAAAAAATAAACACATGGGGGGTTCCCTGGTGGTATAGTGGCTAAGCTTCAGCGCTCTCACCACCACGGCCTGAGTTCACTTCCCAGACACGGAACCAATGAAAAAAATAAAGAAAGAAAGAAAAATAAACACATATTATGAATATCAGAAATGAAAGAGCATACATCCCTTCAGATCTTACAGATATTAAACAAGATATGAGATTGTTAAGATCAATTTTCTTTCAATGAATTGGACACGTAAGTAACAAATTTTTTGAAGATGCAAATTCAAAACTGACATAAGAATAAAAAATCTGAGTAGTTCTTTGTCTATTGAAGGAGTTGAAATTGTAATGAAAAATTTTTTATGAAGAAAATACCAAGCCTACATGGTTTTACTAGTGAAATTTTTTATTCTAAGAAAGAAAGAATACCTATCCTACAAACTCCTTCAAAATAAATAAGAATTCTATTTCTGGAAACGAGAATATTTCTGATACCAAAACTCATCAAAGATATGACAAAAATACAATTTAGAAATTAGTATTTCTCATGAACATAAATGCAAACATTCTTAATAAAATATTAGCAAGTAAGTCCAATAACATAAAAAGATAAATAATCACCATGGAGGGTTTATCCTGAAAATAAAAGGTTGGTTTGGCATTACGTAATTCTTATTTTATATTAGTTTCAAGTAATTCAACATATTAACAGAATAAAGAAAGTTACATATAATCAGCACATGCACAAATTGTACAGAAATGTCAAGCAAATGAATTAAAGCAAAAAAATTGACTAGAAGACATAAAGATTGATAGTCTCTCTTTCCAAATATCGTAATTATTTACCAAGAAAATTCTAAACAATCCACAATAAATAAATAAATCTGATTAGAACTAATAAAGGAATTTAGAAAACTAACAGAATACAAAGTTAATATACAAAAACAATCTTATTTTTATGTACTAGAGTTAACAATTGAAAGTGAAATTTTTTTAAACTTCTATTTACAATAGTGTCAAAACACAAATTATTCAGGAATAGATTTAACAAAAGATATGCAACACCTTACACCTAAAACTACAAAACATAGCTGAGAGAAATTAAAGAAAACAAATACCTGGAGATATATCCCATGTTCATAAATTAGAAAATTCAATATCTGAATCTATCAGTTCTCCCTCTATTGGTCTACAGATTCGACATGTTATCAAGCATAAGCCCAGCACGCTTTTCTATAGTAATTTACAACAAATTCTAACATTTATATGGAAATGCAAGGCACTTAGACTATCCAAAGAACTCTTGAAAAAAAAGATCAAAGCTGGAGAAACTTACACTACCTGTGACCAAGACTGTACCATTACAGTAATTAACTCTGTGTGGTACTAGCATAGGGTTGACAAATAGATCAATTAAACAAAATAGAGTCCGTAAACATACTACAAATACACACATACCCCCAAATTGTTTTTATATTGCAGATCTAAATGTAAAGATAAAAAATATGTTTTTTAGAGGAAAACATAAGAAAATATCTTCTTGAATTGAAGTTCTAAGACAGGATACAGAACATAATAACCATAAAATAAAAAAATTGAAAAACTAGAATTCATCAAAATGAAAATCCTATATTCATCTAAAATACAATTTAAAAAGTAAAAGGAAAGTGAGAGATTGTGAGAAAATATTTATAAAAGTTAATTGATAAATGACTACTTCTAGAGAATAAAAAGATAAATAACAAATTAAGAAATAGGTAAAGGATTGGAACACTTTAAAAAAGAAGATATAAAAGATGGTCAATAAGCACATGAAAACATACTCAACATAATTGAGAAATGCAAATGAAAACTACATAAACCCACCAGAAGAAGACTGAAAATACCAAATGTTGGCAAGGATATGGAACAAACTGAACTCTCATTCACTGTTGGTGCAAGTGTAGTATGGCACAATCACTTTGGAAAAATATCTGGCAGTTCTCTTAAAACCAAACTATTACCTACCCTATTGCCTAGCAATTCCACCCTTAAATATTTATCCAAGAGGAATGAAAACATATGCCCAACAAGTCTTGTATGTAAATGGTCATAGCGGCTTATTCATAAGAGCTGAAAACTACAAATACCCAGGTGTCCATCAATAAAAGCAAACTGGCTATTACAATAAACTACTGCTTGGCAGTAAAAAAGAATGAACTACTTATACATGCAATAATGTAGATGGGTCTCAAAAACATTAGGCTTAAAAGAGGCTTGCACAAAAGAGTAAATAAGACATGATTTTATTTATATTAAGTTCTGGAACATCCAAAAACTGAAAAAAAAAATCAGAATAGTAATAATTGCCTCATGAAAGAAGTAGGTAGAGGCAGCTATTGACTGGGAAGAACTATGAGGACTATGAGAATTTTGGAGTTTGTGGTAATGTTCTATACTTCAATAGGGTTTTACAGGGATATGCGTTTGTCAAAATTCAGGAAAACTACAGTTAAGATTTATGCATTTCATTGTACATAATCTTACCTCAAAAGAAAAAAGTAAATAAATATTTAACTGTGGTTAACGTTACACATGCTGAAGTATTTAAGAAGAAAATATATTAATGACTACAATTTATTTGAAATGCATCCAAAAAAATAGGATAGATTAATGAATAAATAGAGAAATGACAAGACATAATAAAAAATATATATACTAAAATGTTAATGGTAGAATTGTGGTGATGGGTAAACAGTTGTCACTTTAAAATTCTTTTAATATTGTTCTATGTTGAAAATTTTTCAAAGATGTTCATAAAATAAACAATAAAAAATTTAAACAAACATTCAATTTTCTGAAGAGAACATTTCAAATTTAGTTTGTTTGGGAGTATAAGAAAACTTCTTGTGCTTACTGAACAATTAGTGTTTGATACGTGCCCAAATTAAAGAGCATAAATGTTTTCCAACACCATAAAGGATAATAAAAATCTATGGAAAGATCCTTGGCCTTTCCCTAAGAATGGACAGATTTTCCTGGCTTCTTTTGAGTTGATTTATATTGTTATAATTTGTTTTTAGAGCACTAATTCCAAATATTCAATGGTTATAAATGATTATAATGTAATGTCCATATACCCCAAGGAAGTCTCAAAAACTCAAAAATATTATTTAATTTAACATTCTCTCTAGAATCTTTGTACATTGTTAAATAGAATTAGGTTTTTAAAAATGATTTTTGATTATCTGTACTAACACATAAACTTTATTACAGGGAAACTAAAACATGAGACCTTTTTAGTACTATAAGCACTTTCCTGCTTTGATTGCAAGCACTAATTTTTACTAGTGTGTGTAGGAACGTATGTGTGTGTTTGTATGTATTTATATATCCTTTTATGTTTGCAAAGCTCTCAAGCATGATGAATGCTCTGCCAGGTTATACATTACCTCCAGTATAGGGTTTCCAGTTATAATACTTTCCACGGAAAGGCATATTGTCAAAGTCTGCACACTGTTTCTCTCGAAAATCTCGGGCCCCCAAAGGACATGGCTAAAATAAAATAAAATCATAAATGGTACGATTGTTGAAAAATTCCAACACCAGGGGACAATGTCCCCAAAATTAAAATTGCCTGAACTCCATCACATTAGCTCATTGCCTTACTCTCTGGCCATAATTCTGGCATTTGCTTTACTGTTTTACAACCAGTATTCAGACTGAAGTGTCTGAATTGTAATCTTAGCCACAGAAGAAATAACTGAAGTCATTTAAACAAAGTTAAGTGTTAGACTTTCCATATAAGTTTATACTCAGATGCATGTCATAGCCCACTCTGCAATCAATCCATCAGGTATCTCCTTATAAACGCACATAAAAACTAGGTGAAGAAACTGAAACACAAAATCTTTTTTTGTTGCAGTATTTGAGGTCCAGTTGCCACAGCTACTCCCAGCTCTTATATTTTAAGGAATCAAGAGGCAGGTTTGTAACATGACATTCAGCACTATTAATTGTGGTTTGGATCCCTACTACTATAGCTGTTTACTGTCTAGCCCTGACAAAAACCATATTTTAAGACACGGAATGAACTGGGCAAAATGCTAGGCCTCAAGTTTAAACACCTTCAAATTTAAGAAATTTGGACTTATTAAGATTTACATTTAATCTTTGACATCACAGAAAATAAAATACTAATTTGCTTGAAAACATATACATGTGTTGGATGGAGGAGACAGGATGCTTAGAGGGTGAAGAGAGAATTATTTGTTTTTAAGAATTTGGAATGCTTCTTGTACCTGAATTTTTTTAAGATGAAAATCTTGCCAATGTAGCTAGATCTAGCTTCCAAATACCACAGGGCCATCCTAAATTCAATATTTAAGTTCATAAAGAATTAAAAGTATAACATCTCATAGTGTTTGAGCAATATGACCTAATTTGACTTCAGAGTTCTGCAGCTGTAGCACCTAAAACACAAAGCTACTGCTTCTGAAACACCAACCAAGAAAAATCCCCCTTAAATATGGAAGAACAGAACAAATCATCAGATAAAATTCTTGATTGTGAATAAATGATGAGTATATTACAGACACTCTCCGAGATCATTTTGAGGACTTTTTACTACCTTCCCTTAAATCTCTACATTCGCTTTACAGTTTCCTGAGGTCAGTACATTGCAAACAGTCCCCTCAAGTCTGAGCAAAAATAATAGACCACAATGTACAAATATTTGCATGGTCATCATTACTTCCTATAACTGAGGTTCCAGTTTCTACCATATCAAATCCAAAGCCTCAGATTCTGAAAATAATGGCAGCAGGTCTCTATTCTGGTATGAGTCCTGCATTTTAAAATATTTTTCTACACATTAGAAGATGACAATGCAATGCCAAACCTAATGATTCTGCTTGTCAAATTACGCTTCTTACTTGCCTTTTTTTAAAAATGCAAAATGCTTATTAGCCGTAGGCTACATAATGCATCTTGTGAAAATAGGCTTCAGGAGTCTTTGGTTTCACTACAACCTTCCTTTTCTAGCCATTTTCAGGGAATCTCACACCAGGGCTAAAGTTGTCAGTGGCTTTGCCATGCAGCAAGACTAGTTACCAAGCAAATACCATCAATTTTAAAAAATACAAATACTGTTAACTTTAGTTACAAGTTTTCACATAAAACTTAAGTATTTGTAAAGCACCAACCACTGAAAAGTTCATCCAAGTATGACTGTAATCCCAGTTGAAGGAACACGATATAAACAGAAAAACTACAGCAGTTTCAATCATGTTACAGATTGTCCCCAGGGGTTGAATATATGAAATATCAAGGTGCCATGTGATTAGTTGGGGAAATATTTCCTGAGGAAGAAAATCTTGAATGTATTACAGTGATAATAAAACTATTAAATTAATAAATACTTATTCTTTATAACATAAGATATTGTACGTATTGACCCAGTTAAGAGAGGAAAAGGACTTCTGGGGGTTGGGGAACTGTTAAGAATAAAGCCAACTAAAGCCATGAGGATGGAAATGAAAAGGTCATATGTTGGGAATGGCTGGAAAAAAGGTCATCCGAGATGAGCAAATTGTATAAAAGCATTAGAGGAGATTGCATTTCATAGAAAAGCACTGGGACATTAAAAAGTCCCCAATTAACACACAAAGGCTATCATGAGGGCCATTCACTAACAAAATCCTATTCTTAACAATCTTGTCATGACTCCCCTAAGTAGAGGAAAAGTAAAAGGTTCAATAGGAGGATATTACTGTTCAATGAAACACTGGGATAACAATTTATAAAATTTCTGATCTACCATTTTTCTGTGATAATCACTCCAAGGGTCAGCATGATAAAAAAGTCAACAGCCACTCTGCATTAACCAAGCATTTAGTAATGGGGAGAAGTGGGGAGGGGAGGGAGAAGAGAAGGGTGAGGGAGAGGAGGAGTGAGGGGAGGTGGAGAGAGAGGAGGGAAAGGGAAAGGAGGGAGAGAAATTAGTAGGCTGAATACAGGTACATTTCCATGTGTTATTTTTTGCAGTTTATTGGTTAAGAGCAGAGGTTGGCAAACTTTCTATAAAGAGCAGCATAGTAAGTATTTCAGGTTTTCTGTTCCATACAGTGTCTTGGGACCACTCAACTGTGCCATTACAATGTGAAAGAACTCATAGACAATATGTAAATGAACAATCTGGGCTGTATTCCAATAAAGTTTTATTTACAAAAAGAGGTGACAGGCCAAATTTGACCCAGGAGGTGGAATTTGCCAACCCCTGATTTCAGGTGTTAACATAATGGATACATCTGTCTGGCAGCACTTTGCAGAAGGACCAAACGCAATCATTAATTTTTGAGTCAACACCAAGTCATACACTTTTAAGAACTGATGTTAGAAGTAATATCATCTAATCTGCACAAGATGCTTAAATCTCCTCTACAGTTATCTGGGGGCCATACAATCTGTATGAACATCTACAGAAAGATCAAATACTTTCCAAACAGCTGCAATTATTATCAAGTTCTTCCTTACTTTCAGCCAAAATCTGTCTCTGGATCCATACTGAGCAAATCTAACCCCTAAACTGAAAGGTACCTAGACCTTGATGGCTTTCCTGTGGGCACATCATAATTTATTATTAGTCTTCTTAAAACAAGGCACCAAAAACTGGCCTAAAGTGTCTTTCTCTTGTTCAGCCAATATATATAAAATGCTTACTATGTGTCTTAGATGATCTAGGCTCTGGAAATAAGGCAATAAACAAAACAGATTAAGTTTCTGCTTTCAGGACTTCACTGTAGTTAAGGACAAGAAAGAATACAACAAAGCAGTTAGGGAGATTGAGTGAGGTACAGGAAGTTGTTTTAAATAGTACTGTCAGAGAAATCTCTTGGGTACGGTGGTACTTGAGCAGAGAGTTAAAAGAAACTGAGGGAGCGACTCAAGTACATATCTATGAAAAAGTGTTTCAAGAAACAGGAACTGCAAAGGCCCGGAGGCAGGGGTGTTTATTCTATGTTCACAGAATAGCATGGAAGAAGGAAAGACAACAGAAATTTAATAGACTTGGGGACCTGATCCTGTGTCTTTCTGTTTCTAGAATATAGGAAGCTAGTGTTCTAGTCTTTCTCTTCTGATTTTAAAGAATTAGAAAGAAGGAATCAGAGTAGGCAAAGAAAAGAGGAATTTCTTAAAATCACATAAAATAATATATTTTTGTTTCTGTTTAAGAACAGTAAAGAGTTTAAGGAGTAATGTTTCTTAAATTACTGAGGGATTATAAATGCTGACACTATGCAGACCCTAAGAGAAAACAGCAGGCATAACCAACACATTTTTTTTTTTTGTAAAGCTTGACAGGTTTTGAGCCTCCTAGTGTTAACACTAATCAAGCATCCTCTCCTTTTAGAAAGCGAACAGCAGGTTTCCACATAAATCCAGAAAGCAAGGCTGCAGGTTTCAGCATCTTTTGTTCTTAGTATTTTCAGAGAAATAAAAATTTCCTATCACCGTTTTTATCACGACTTTTTTCAGAGATCTGTGTTAATTAAGTTAGCAGATTCTACAGACTATCTTATACTTCCAATTTTACCGATAGTTTCAAAACATCTCGTTTCGACTAAACTTAATATTTTTTATTGGTAGGTAAATCTAAAAAAGAATAATTCATTGGGCATAAAAGTCGCTATAGAAAGAAATCTCAGCTTCTCTGACCAACTTCCCAGTGGCACTCCTATGACTAGGATTCTAATCCGGGTTTTGTCCCGAAGAATAGGGTGACCTTGTCCTGGAATCCTTTTGTGCCTTCTTTCTTTCACTTGCAAAACACACCCAAAACGCCCTTACCTTTAAGAGAAATACATCCCCAATGTTCTGCAAATGAGGAGATATTCTGAAAATAACTGTACCCTGTCCTAATGGGTAACAAAGAGTGAGGAGCTGGCGAGAATGAAAACTCTGCTTCCCCTTTAACTCTCCTCTCCTCTTCCGAAAGCACATGGGCAGGGAGGATATACTAGGGTTCCTACATCTCAGGGAAAATGGCAAAATGAGCAAAACTGGCATTTTGTCTTGCTACATCCGTTCTTTATCTCTCTCCCAGCTTCTGTTTCTTTCTCCTTGCTTGTTTTCACACCAAGTGCACTTTTACTTCTTAACTATTACACTCCCAAATGTAATTCTCTTCCTACTCTCAAGGATAGCAACATATTCTTAGCCTGTTATACCCCGTTAAACGAAGAGTAAGTGGAGTCTAAATCCAACCCCTGTTCTACTTAGTAAGTTATGCACTTGACATGGGACACATTTCTGTTTATTTATCCAAACAGGTATCTTTTTTTCTAAAGTACACAAAAAATGCCACATGGGCTACGGATACATGGCATTTTAATTAAATTATGAGTATACATATTAGAAATAACTTTAAGTTTGAAAACTAGGCATAAAAGATTAGCATATCCAATGTCAGCTAGACTCAAGCTTGTTGGACAATAAAATTCATACTAACCTAAAAAAAGTGTACAGGCACTTGATCCTGTTATTTTTTGATACACACACACACACACACACACACACAATTATATTATATATTAATACTAATTAGAATAAAGTTGTTGGTATATATTTGTTTTCTAATTATAACTTGGGATACGATTATAACACTGTTAAAGAATTCATTCTTTACCTTGTCATCACTTACCCTACACCTCTCTCCCTGGAGCAAGGTCTATAGTTTCAGAATGTTCACAGCTATTTGGTTCTGATGCAGGGTAAGGCTAGACTGGAAGTATGACAATGTCAGAGGTGACCAAACTCTTTCAGAGAAGCTTACCTTGCCACACCCACCTTCCAAGGGCTGTGTATGTTGTAAGAGCACTAGATCAGTACTCAGGAATTCTGTACCTTACTGAATCCCTTCCATGGTACTAGCCTATTGCTGAGCTTTAGTTCCACATTTAAAAAATACTTGTCCTTCCTCTCTATAAAAGTGATTTGAAGATTTAATGGGGTTATGCATGAAAGTGATTTTTAATCTATAAATCATAAATGTATATAATAATAGTTATACTATATTGAGTACAGATTAAGTACTAGGTACAGCACTAGATTTTTTACTTGTTAATTCTTTTTAATTCTCAGGTTTGCTATAATCATACTAGATTTACATATGAGTTCCCTGAAGTTTAGTGAGGTTAGGTGTCTTGCCAAGGTCAAATTGCAGCAAGTGTTATAGTCAGGATTTAAACTGAAATCAATCTGAATCCAAAGTCCATACTTTATTCTCTATAAATCTAGCTCTAAATGTAGGCTATGCTTTTCTTCTGCACCACAGCCAAGGCAATCACACTGTTTAAAGACCTCAAGCAATGAACTGAAGGAGAAAAGAATTGCAGAATAGCATGTACCTGCGACAAAGCTGGTTGAGAAAATATATTATGACACAATCTGCGTTTAAATTTTAGAACAGACCCTCAATGAGCTGGAAAACCCCCTCGACTCCATTATTTTTCATAGTTTTGATGCACAAAGGAGGAAAATAAGATATTTAAGATGCATGAATAATATGACTTTCCAGCTCAGCCAAAGTGGAGCTTAGCTTTTTCACCAGAAGTTCTTTCCTCATCACATTATCAAGCAGACACACAAATCAAATAATATGAAACAGAAAAAAAACAAGGATTCTCTCAGTTTTGGAAAACAGCTAAAGTAACATTAGAAAATTCTTTTTTAAAATGTAGAAAAGTCCTCTTCATAGTAACTAATACATTAATAAATTTCTTATCAACTTAATATAACCATATTTTTATACTTTATAAAAAGCAAGTTATCAAGTAAAGTATTCATTCACACCACCTATAAATTCTGCTATTTAAAATAGTTACACTATGTACCCAAATGTTTACTCTCTTAGAACATGTTGCCTGGTAGTTTTAAGTCATTAGAATGAAAAATTGCTCAGGCAAGCAGAAATGCCTAATTAACAGTCAATATTCTGTTATGCCAGTAAAAAGGAGATTCCATACACATAATAAACCAAAGTATATTTTTAAGCAAACACTTTTTAGTCGAGTGAGCACAGATCTGGGGGCTTTATTCTCATAACAGCACTATCAGATCATCACATTCGATCCTACCTCTGCACATTTGTAAAAACCATCAGGACTATATCAGTCATTTATCTCTGTGTCCAAAGAAGGGAACTGTGTCCTCAGTTAATGAAGTCGGAGCATCATTACTTCCCTAAAATTTTGCTCTCCACACGCAAGTTCCACAAGGTCATGTCTATGAGATTAGCTTATGATCCCAAATATTCTTTATAGTTTCTGGTTTAATCGTAAGACCAAACTTCATCCACATTTCCTCTGTGCAGGAGAATGCTCCTGGTTTCTCAGTAGTATTAAGATAAAAAGCATATTCATTTGTTCCTGCCATAGCTATTGTCTTTATCTGCTATTCTGTCTTGTGGATGTCAAAGAAAGAGTCCTTGTCTAGATGCTTTTAAAAACTTTTGAGTATGACCAATGGTGATGCTCACCCAATATATCCTGATGCAGATAATCAGCCACAGCATCTAGTGAGTGAGTACCTTTGGCCTCTAGACTGGTTGTGTTGATATTGAGAGGGGTCAGGCCAGTTTTACAGCTAGAAAGACCCTTTTTGAATCTATTTAAAAATCTTTAAACATTGAGATTGTTTTTCTTTATAAGTTGCCTCTTCCATCTCTACAGATCTCTTTGAAACTGGGCTAAGCGGGCCATAAGTTAACAGGAGCACGTTTGCCTTCCCACTGGTGAGAATTCTTTCCATATGTATGTGGTGGAAATGAAATCAGGGAGAAAGTGTAGCTGTCTGTGTGTGTGCATGTGTGTGCATGCATGTATGTGTGTGCGCGTGTGTGCGTGCTTGTGTGTGTGCATGTGTGTGTGTGCATGCGTGTGTGTGTGTGTATGTGTGCGTGTGTGCGTGCACGTGCTAGCCACTTCTGTTTGGCCTACATTAGTTCTAGGTTCTAATTTCTCCTCTAATTTAAGCAAAAAATGTGCTGCCAACCTTGTATGTTTCCATCTGATTTACCACAGTATAGGGATCCACATAAGAGGAGTTACCAAAGCTTCAAAATACAAGGGTGTTCCTTTGTGGCTATCTCCCCTTTTGTCATAGCTATCAGACATTATGAATATTAGAAAGTGATCATACTTGCCTCTTTACTATGGTCATCAGGAGATGCACAGCAAAATTTGTGGCCCGTTTTTACTGGGTGGAAGGAATCTGTGGTACATATGCCAGCTTTCTATTATTTTCCTTTCCCTGTGCTTTTCTATCTTATTCTATTTTTCAGCTGTGCAATTTTAATAAACCTAACTCGACTCTAATTAGAGCATTAGAATAATGATACTTACTATTATGTATAAAAACATGAGAACTAAGTAGTAATCTATAATGCTAGCTGGTCAATCACAGAAACAAGAGGTTCAGGAAACTGATAGGCAATGAGTAATGGGTTGCAAGATCTTACTAATAAAAGGAAAGTACATAGGATTGATCACATGAGAGCATAAATTAGAAAGCACAGAACAAGCCCCAAAGATTTGTGACACTACGCAAAAGCCCTGGTGCTCCTACCATTTGACCACCTGGTAGGATCTCATCCTAGGCACTGATTTGAATGTTCTTCCAGGGTCATTTGGATTCATCTTTTATATTACCCCTATTTAAGTCTCCAGAAAAGCTCTTGGATCACAAATGATCAAACTAAAAATGCTTATGAATTGTTTTCCAGTTCTTGATTGTCAAATTGATTCTAACTAATTGGAAAGTTTTCTCTCAGATCTTATTAAAGAGTCACTAAATATGTTGAGCATTATATTAAATTGTGTAAAATGTGCTAAGGCAGGAAGCAGATCTGAGAAAAGACAAGTATACTTTCTTTAATCCCTTAAATTAGGAGAGCTCATAACAAAACCTGACATTATAAAATAAAGGACTCTTAAAACATTATACCTACAGAAAAAGAGGACCACTGTTAACCTAAAGGATACAAACAAATAGCCCTGTAATGATCCTATAGCAACATTCATTCTAGGCTAACTGGAAAGTACTGAAGCCTTGCTAGTATTACTTATTCTTAACTCCAATCAATTCACCCTTCATGCTTGATCATAAAATTCTCTATTCTATAATGTAGTTTATATAATAGAAACTTTTAGAAGATACTTTAAAAATACAGGAGTTTCTGTTCTGGTATGACACATTCCTGATAATTTGCATGCTAAAAATAATAGGCAAATGGGGAAAGCAGTGTCAGAGGGAAACCACTCAAAGACAGAAGACTAATGAAAATAATAACAATTCTACGAAAATACTAGCACAATTTTAAAAATACTTGGCATATTCTCTTTTTTTTGGTTGGTTCCCTGAGCAGGGATCAAACCCAGGCCGCAGCAGTGAGAGCACCGAAGCCTCGCCACTACTCCACCAGGGAACCTCTCTTACTTGAGATATTCTTAACAAAGAAATACTGCACTAAACATAGGATTTTAATTTTTTTAAAAAGATGAAAAATAGTTAATAAGGAAGGGTTGTAAGAATAAGAGGCCAATGTACAAAGAACAAGCAGAAACATATAATAAGGACTTCTATAACAGAGCATGTGAACAAACTGAGCAAAATGAAGAATTTGGGATGAATGACCTTCACGTACAGTACAATTTTCCTCTGCTGTTTAGCTGTATTAATGTAGTTTGATTTCAGCTATCATATTGCTTAGTGGCACAAAACAACTCAATCATTCATGAGTTCATTTGTATTATAGAAACAAGGTTGTAACAGAACAGATTATACCAAAACTCTAAATTATCATAGTTTTTCTAGATTTATATTCAAAATAGAAATTAAAAGTATCTTCCTAACCCAAGTCACTACTGAGGAGAATTCTCAATATGAGGAAAAATTATGGTGAAAATAATAGGTCTGATACTCTTATGTAGTAAGTGCTCAATAAATGCTAGCAGCAGCTACTACTGCAATTACTACTGTTGCTGTTTCTTCTACCAGTAGAGTAGTCCCCCTTTTCCACAGTTTCGGTTACCTGAGGTCAACTGTAATCTGAAAATATTAAGTGGAAAGTTCCAGAAATAATTCATAAGTATTAAATTATGTTTACATTTCCTGTAAATTTAAGTTTAAATGCCATTCTGAGTAGCATAATAAAATCTCATACCATCCCACTCCATCCTACATGAACCATCTTTTTGTCCAGTGTATCATCTCACATCATCACAAGAAGGGTAAAGACAGTACAGCAGAATATTTTGAGAGAGAGAGAGAGACCACATTTATATAACTTCTGTTACAGTATTTTGTTATACTTGTTCTATTTTATTATTAATTATTGTTGTTAATCTCTTACTGTGCCTAATTAATAAATTAAACTTTATTATAGGTATGTATGTATGTATGTATGTATGAGGAAAAAACAATATATATAAGATTTGGTACTATCTGTGGTTTCAGGCATCCACCCATGGCCTTGGAACACATCCCACTCAAACATGGGGAGGACAATTGTGAAAATAAAAATTAGAAGAGCTCTAGTGTAGACATCCGTGGTATATCCAGTATCTGTAACTCCCTGCATCCTTACTAACTGAATTCTGATTTTTGCTCAGGAATCTACCTCTCAGGCAAGATGACTTTAACCCCATTTTAGAGGGATACCTGGATTAGTCTAAACCAATTATAGTAATCCCAGTCCTTTCGCCAGTGACTGGTATAAGGGTGGGCATGAAGGAAGTTAGCTAAGGGAGCAGGAGAGGAGCTTTGGGGAAAGCAGTATTTAAGAAAGAGACACTAGGGCAGTTTGTCTCTTCTCTTCTTCGGAAGACTGTCAGGGCTAATATACCTTAGCTGCTCTGATGCTCCACTTATACTTTTGAATTCCCCTGTCTCAAAGAACTTGACCTTTAGGCATTTCCCTCACCATCTTGTCAGCTCCTTGTTGATTTCAAAATGATAAAATGAAAATTGTGTTCAGCAATTTTTAAAACAATTTCAGTCAGAATAACCTAATCTGTCATTACCAAAAAAATGGAAGTGTCTTCTTATATTTGTTTCTAAAATGAACTAAGATTGATTTATTTTGAGAATTTTTACATATAATATTTACAATCTTCTTTATAATAGTTATTTTTCTATTGCATAGCTATACTGTCTAGCTCTGTGCTACACAATACAGTTGCCACTAGCCACATGTGGTCATTCAAATTTAAATTAATTAAACTTAAAAATTATGTTATTTAGTTGTATTAGCCACATGTCAGGTGCTCGATAGATAATTTGGCTAGTGGCTATCAAGCTGGAGAGTACACATATAGAATATTTCCATTACTGAAATAGGTCTTCTTAGAGAACGCTGGGCTAGATTATGTGTTTTAAAAGTTTAAACCTTCACACATTAGATTACATTTTAAAAAGGCCCCCAGCTTACACAACTTGTGCTCAAACAGCTTTATTAACTTGGATAACATGAAATAAATTTCAGTGTCATAACTGAATTGCCTCAAATTCTGAAGTCAAGTCAAGATTAATGAAAAAAATGTTAATTATTTGTATATCTATAATATAGTCATGTTAACTGTATCTCCTTATCCTTTGCTAAAAGCTGAAGCAAAAAACAAAAAAAAAATAATAGAAATGTCAGCACACCAATAGCAAACTCCACAGTTTGAGCATCTAAAAAATAGTTAATGGGTAAAATGCAAAAAGCCATGTTTTACTTTTCTTTTTCTGTTGTCTACCACACATTCCTCAGATTATATAGTACCTATGTATTAGTGTGCCAAAGTGTGTGCCTACCCCTACAATTACGTAACAATGAAAACTGAAATGGGAATTGACAGGTAGGTTTGGCTTTCTCATTCCTACCTAACACAGTCTGATATATAGTAAGTATTCGATTCTTCTACCCTTGTAGAAAACCTCTGTTCTTCTGAGATTCATGTTATTCATCCAAATCACTATCTGGCTTCACCATTGCTTTCTACCAACCTCATGATGGTCATTTGCCCTCGTGTATTAGAGAGTTTGATACCTGGTTCATAGTTCCACTGTATGCTCCACGTTGTGTATCACTGAATGACTTCAACATCCACATGAAGACTCTCCAGACTACCTAGCCTTGAACTCCTTTACCTCCAGTTAAGGTTAGACATGTACTAACCTGTACATTGAGAATGTTCTCAACGATGACAGATCTAGAGTGTAGCATGACTCTAGATCTGTCATTATTGAGAACAGTCTCACTTCTCACATTTTAAATTCAAATATATTCCTACTTCTGATCCCCTCACCTGCCATCTCCCTCACCCTGCTTTTCCTACAACAGTGGTTCCTTGATTTTTATGGATTTTTAAAAGTTTGGCCCTTAACTTTCTCTCATTAGCTCCTTTTAGACTCCAGTCACTCCTTACATAGAACCCACAGCTCAGCACTTCAGCTGTTCTCACCAGTACCTTTAAACTCTTGTTGACGTGTTTACAGTTCTGTTGTTGTAATCTTGCCTTTCTCCAATCCATTCTCATCTAAAGCATAAATCTGGGGCTAAAGGTTTCAATGGTTTCTTCATGCCTCAAGACAAGGGTCATGTTCTCTAACCTCCACGCCTTGCACTTAATTTTCCTTCTGCCTAGAATGCTGTCATTGTCACTTTCTTCTTTTCTGCTCAGCTCCTCCAGATCTTCAGCCTCCTATGAGAAGTAATTCCTAAATCTCCAATTAGGCTATGGCCAATTCTATGTGTTTTTACAGCATCTCATACTTATTTTATCAGAGCATATCACTTACCACTCTGTATTGAAATTTTCTCCATGTGATTTCCCAGAAAGGTAAGAATTTTGAGGGCAGAGATTGTCTTTTTCACTCTAGCACAGTCTGTCTGATATTCACTAAGAACTCAATTATTTGTTGAGTGAATGAAAAAAAATAATGCTGTTTACTTGATCATTGTAATTGAACCTATATTTCATTACTTCAAGATGCAAATTTAACAGAATTAAATATGATAAACAAGCTAGACAGTGTGTTAGAATGTGGTGTGGGGGAAAATAGAGCAGTGTAAGGAAGATTAGAAACCCCAGGAGTGGAGGGAGGAGGAGGAGTTGCAAATTAAATATGGCATTCAGCCTAGACCTACTGAGAATGTGACAATTGAATCAAGGTTAGGTAAGAGAGTTAGCCATGTAGATATTTGGCGGAAGAGTATACAAGGCAAAGAGAAGACATACTGTAAAAGCTCTAAGTTGGGAGCATGCCCAGCATGAACAAGGAAGAAGGCCTGTATGGCTGGAGCAGAGTGAATGAGGAGGAAATGGTAAGAGATGAATTCAGGGAAGTAATGGAAGTCCAGATTGGGTAGGCCTTGCAGGCTTTTATAAGAACTTCGGATTCAAGTAAAATGGGGAGCCACTGAAGGGTTTTGAGAAAGGTATATATAATCTGATTTGTTTTACCTCCTATATAAAGCACTGTAGGGAGCAAGGAGAGTAGCATGGGGAAATCCACTGAAAAACTCCATTTAGAGTAATCCAGTGAAAGAGTAGTAGCAGTGGAGGCAGAGAGATCTATGCTATATTTTGAAGGTAAAGCCAATAAGACTTTCTGAGGAATTGGATATAGGATGTGACGGAAAAAGCAATAAAAAAATGACTTTAGGTTTTGAGGCCTGAACTAGACAGAGTTGACATTTGAGAAGGGAAAAATTGCTAGGAGAACAGTTTTATGGAAATGTTTTGGAGATAACATTTGGACATGTTAAATATTAGATGTCTATTAAAAGTTCATTCAATAATAAGATGTGAATATGGAATCCATGGAAGAACTCTTAGCTGAAAATATAAATTTGGGTTTCAGATGCCACGTGAATGGTATCAAAAGCAATGAAAATTGATGAGATCACTGAGAAAATGAATGTTAGTAGGGAAGAGAAAAGGGCCAAGGAATAAGTCCTGGGTCCTCTAGCATTAAGATGTCAGAGAAAAGAGTAGGAATGAGCAAAGGAAATTGAGACAGAACAGTAGTGAAATAGAGGACCAAAAAGTTGTAGTGAATGGAAGCGTAATGAAGTTCAATAAATACTCAGAACTGACTGTTGGATTTAGCAATATGGAAGTCATCTGTGATACGTCAGTATTACTTTAGGAGAATAATGGAAATAAAAACTTGACAGAGTCAATTTTAAGGAAAAAATGAGAAGTGGAATTAGATACAGTTAGTACAGATTATCTCTTGAAAGGAATTTTGTTTCAAAGGTAGAAAAAGACATGGGAAAATAACTGGCAGGTTTTTGTTTTTTCAACATACAAGAAATAAAAACATATTGGTATGAATACGGGAAAATCTGGGAGAGAAGATATTTTAAAAATCACCTACATATTTATGGAATAACCAAGGTATAGGGTTGGAGACCATGAAAGTGAAAATAGTGAGTAATAATAGTCTGATTACTTCAAATTAAAAGCTATGATTTTTAGATAGGAGAAAGAAAGAATTATGTGGAAGGAGTAATGAGACATGAAAAAGATGAGTCAATTCACTTTCAGGCCCAGTCATTCCAAGGCCAAGGGAGAAAAACACAAGTCCCCAGCTTTAAAGAGCTACAGAGGAAGCAGTGTCTTCAGAGGAGAGCCAGTTTTTATTAGAACAAGAAGGTGAAGGTAAGAGAAATTCAGAGATGTCAGCATAGAAAGGATTTTGCTGAGGATGGATCATGAATTCCTGAGGGCACAGAAGAGTTTTAACAGTTGGGCAGGAATAGGAAACAAAAAAAGGGGATACACAGAGCTTTATGGGGTTGGATGACAGAGATGAGGAATGATGTGGGCGTCTGGGGCTTCTTGTGGTGGCAAACATAAAATGGGATAAAGAGCAGCATAAGATTCATCTTGGTGGACTCAAGAAAGATAACGACAACAAAGCTGTGAGTGTTTGGAGGACCAAGGCAGCTCACGGGAGTGTGTGGTTCTTTCTTGATGCCTCCTGGGGGAGAGTGTATTTTCTCCTGGTGCTGGAGCTTCCTCTGGATTCTTGTTGACAGAAATGAGGGCCCTGAAGCCAGTTCCCTTCATTAGTCACAAAGCTAAAAATCCATGTGACCATCACACACACGGATTTCTGATCAAATAGCTTATTATTTCTAAAAAAATTTTCCCTGCTCCGAGTGAAATGCAAGCTAATTTTTCATAGCAGAGTTTGGTTTTACTTACATCTGTGTTACAGGAGCGATACCGTTTCCTTTCCCCAAGGCAATATTTTCCACCTCCTGAAGGTCTGAAAACACATTTTGTTTAACATGTGAATATAATATATCTATCCACATAGAGAGTACATATATTGCTTGATGAAAACATACTAACATTTACTTTAAGAAAATACAAAATTTGACACTTTATTACTTATTAAAATAATCATGCTAATGATTGTTAGCAGTAATGATTATGATTGTTGAATTTAAAATTAAGGCAATTTACTATGAGTAAATTGATAAAACTCCTAATTCTCATGATTTACATTCTTAAGAAAATGTAATTAAATCAATGTATTTTCTAATTACCATAGTAAACAGGAGATCAATTCAATGAGAGTTTTAAAATCACTTATTTATAATGAAAAGTCATTTGAATCATAGTCAACAAAACCCATAATCTGATGCTATATGTTTACCAAGTAGGAAATGGGAAGTTTGCTTTTTTCCCAGACTGGAAACAAGAAGACACTAAATAATTCTCTAAAAATAGCTTCAGTTCAAAGTAAATAATACAAAAATGAACTCCTATCTTATTTTGAACATATGGTTTTTAAAAAATTAAATCTAGACATCAGATGGGTTTGCATTATATATATAATTTATATTACACTTAATGAAAAGTGAGATGTCAAATATTTGATTTACATAAATTAATTTTTGAAGTACTTAACATTAGGGAAAGCCAGATATTATTATTTGAATGCTATTTTTGAATGGAGAAAACTAAACTAGCTTGTTCTTTTAACAGGGGTCTGGTCATTCTCTTAAGTATCTTAAGTATTTGGTTATTAATTTACAGTAGCCTACAGTTGAACTTAGGTTAATTATTGTGTACTTGTTTAAAAAAGATTGTCTAAATTATAATTAGAGTTACAATTTTGAATATATTTTGAGTGTCAGTGAATGCTGATAAGGAGAAGAAATAGCCTAGATTGAATGGCTCAGCTCGCAAGAAATGGGTTGGTCAGACAAAAACAAGGTCATGGGGATGGTGGTAGCGTGACTGGATTATGAGTGGGTGACAGTGAGCTCCTGGGTAGGAGGAAGATAATAATTGATAGAAAAAGATGGAAACACAGAAGTAATGTGAAGGAAAACAATTTCAAGATACAAAGAATAAAAGAAAAGAGATATTTAAAGAGGGAAACCAGAGAGGGTTTGTGAGTTAAAATGGGAAAGAAAAAAAATAGACCATCATTTACCCTAGAAGGGAGAAAAAAAGCAGAAGTGATATCATAACATCATTCTGCACCAAATTATTTGTCCACAAAGGTCCTCAACCCAAGCTCTAGGCAAAAAAGCACTTGACCTGCAGCTGCTAAGAAGCAGTTTAGTCTCCAGAAGGACAGAAAAGACCAACTAGAGGACCAGTCCATCTGTAATGAGCATGGGTGGGAGGGAGAAGCAACACAGCTAGCAAAGCATACTGATGGGGCTAGCCTTACGCCCGGCAGGGGGGCTCTGGCTGGAGAAAAAGAGGGGTGGGAGAGGATCAGTCTGAGCTGCATAAAACAGTCTCAGGAGAAAAGTGGGGGCAACTCCAGAAGATGACTAATGGGGGCATGTGAATGGAAACTGTTTTAACACATGGGCAGTATTCTTTTCATTGTGATTTGTGATGCGAATCAAGGCATTTCAGCCCTTGAAGTGTTCTCATTGGTCCTTTTAATACTAATGTAGCAGTGATAATTTTATGTGACATGTGCAAAGACCTTAGGTTTCCTGGGAATAATGGTAATGTAGCTAAGACCAGACCTGGATTCATCCATAATTCAGTAGTTTTTGGAGGAGGAAATCTATCTGATTAGTACTAGATTAAAGAGTCTGGCTATACCTGGGATAGATACACAATGCTTTTCTTTTTTCTTTTTCTTTTATTTTTAGTTACATAGTAAGAGGCAGGGAAGGAAAGGAAAGTCTGTCTAACAAGGCTCCTCCACTTTCCTGTGCCTATTGCTTGTTCTGAAGACAAGCACTTGGCTCACTAGTGAAACGTTTTTACAGATAACATGTGAAACCACAGCTTTGAATCATTTCCAACTGTGTCTTTTTGTTGGCTCCGGCTTACTTTAGCTACTTACGCTGGACTGTCACAGTGTCTTAGGGATGAGGAGACGCCTCCCCCGCAGGTCCTGCTGCACTCTCCCCATAGGGACCAGGCACCCCAGCCCCCATCTATGCTCTGGGGCCAAGTGCCAAAAGGAACACAATCTCCCTGATAACACCACTGCAAGATTTCACAGAAAACACAGAATTAGCTTTTAGGCAGATAGAGCTATCAGGATAGAAATACATAAGGGTCAGACAATGACCAATTATAGGCATTAGCATTCTCCCAATAGATAACAGACAGAGTTCTTTAACTGTGTTTAGACATTGGTGAAGGTGCATGTGATTTGCAAATTATCTTTAACTAAGCAATGATTTATAAATCTCTGACATGTACCAGAAGTCTAAAAACCTTTACTTCTTTTTCCTTATTTCTCCTACTCCAGACTTTTAGTGTTTCTCATTATAGACACCTTAAAAGTCTTTTTTAGATATTTTAGTATTAAATTTTTTTCTTTATATTTCACTATTATTAGACTCATGGAATGATAACGCAATATGGAAAGTTCCCCAGTAAGGAATTTTTATGATGGTAATTGCTTTTTCTTTAGAAAAAAAAAAATGGCCGGTTGAGGCTACAATAGTAAAAGAATGTGTTGTGGCATTTCATCTACATGAGTACTGCAGACATAATAAAAGTAATGCCAAGACACTAGGGAGTGGGTACAAAAAAACCCTTATATACACTGACTAGCCATGTGTATAGCTGCTACATGAACATGTGTACTGGAATTCTTCTCAGCTTTACACTCTGCAATAAACCACACATACTGCACATAAGTAGAAAGCCAGGAATAATTTATCGAGACGCAGACATCAAATAATCAGTTCATAACTCTAACATGATAAATCTTGCCTGCAGAATATGGTAAAATGAAAACCTTTTTTAAAAAAACTAAGCATGTCTAAGCTTTTATTTGGTGCATTTTTTGCTGAATTATCATCAAAAGTTGACAAACCATACTGATGGAAAACCATTTGTTTATATGACTAACAATAGGCAACATTATTAGAATAACTGTCAGCAATATCAAATTACTAAATAAAAATTCAACCTTATATGAAAATGTGAAGGGATTATAACATAAGGTACTCAGAAAGTTATCAGTTTATTACACTAATTCTATATTTCCAAAATTTTTTCACTTTCCACCTTTTTTACTGCTACTACCCTAGACCAAACTAGTAAATGGAATAGAATAGCTTCTTACCTGACCTACCTGCCTCCACTTTTTTCTACCTATAATCAATCATTCTCTAGTAACCATTCAGAGATAATATATCTCTATTTTTGCTTTAAAAACCGTGGTGGTTTCCTACTTCCTTTAATGCTGATCAACAGTGGCCTTTGGGATATACCCGTCTCCTTCTCCAGTCTCTCTCTCTCTCTCTCTCTCTCTTTCACACACACACACACACACACTCTCTCTCTCTCTCTCTCTCTCTCTCTCTCTCCTCCAGGCACACTGGCCTTCTTTCTTTTCCTCAATACACTAAGATCATTCCCTCCGCAGGGCACTTGTATTTGCTGGTCATTCTGGGAATACTCTTCTCACAACTCCTTACAGAAGTATTGCTTTTCTCTCATCATTGAGTTTCAGGTCACGTGTCATTTCACCAGAGGGGTCTTTCCTTGACCACTCTTATTGTGAAGCCACCTCCCCAACCCTCCCTGCTCTCCAGGATGTTACAGTGATTACATCCTCCTCTTTTAGTTCTCTTTCCACTTCACACACTACTTTAAATTATCCTGTTTATTTTTCAAATCACTTCATTGTTTGTCTCCTCTCATTAGTATGTAAAAGACTTGAGAGCCACATGTGGCTATTTAAATTTAAATTAATTAAAATTAAAATTTCAGTTCATCAGACTCACTAGCCACATTTCTAGGGCTTTAAAGCCATATGTAGCTAGTAGCTACTATTTTGGACAGAGCAGAACTAGCACATTTCTATCACCATAGAATGTTCTGGAAATGCTAACTTTCTAGAACAGTACGAGTCATGTAGTAGACAAACAACAAAAATATACTGAATGAATGAATACATCAGTTAAGTCTTAGAATTCTGTTCTGTTTTGGTTGCTACATGTCAGGAAGGAACTGGAAACACTGGAGGTAAAAGAAAGTAAATTCATCTTTCTTTCCTTGGTAGTTGGCACTCAGTGAATGTTTTAGTAGTTGTAACAATATAAAACACTTTTTAGAGAAGTGCTGAGCAACCATCATTTGTTCATAAATATTACAATTAACCAAGAAGTAGTCAAAATTTGGTTGGTTGAAAGGCAGAACATTCTGACCCTTCATCTAATAAATATTTAAGTAGGACCTTAAGAAAGATTATGAGGACAGAAGAAAAAAAAAATCATCTGTCCAAAATGATGAAGCAGAGATAATTGACTAAATTAATAATACTTGTATAGTACCAACTCTGGGAGTAGGGCTGCTGATAACGTACACTTGAGAGGGAGAGAATGTTCCATCTGCCAGCTATGACTTATCTAATTGATTTTGAAGACCAGCCATTTGTTGATGATATACCAATTGTGTTAGACCTTCACCTATATGAAAAGCACAACATTAGGCCAAATAATCTCCAGTTTTACATTTTTCTTATTAAAAGTAGCTGTGTGTAAGAATATTCCTGTATCTATTTTCCTATGAGAGTGTAGTATTGACCAGCAATTACTCATTTTTTCCCATGGTTTCAATTAATGACAATACTTTAAAATTTTTCAAATCTTAAAATTTGCCTATTTTTTCAAGTTTAAAATTTAACATCATTAATTTCAAGTAATATTAAAGCTTGATTTTATCTTTTATAAAATCACAGAGCTGCTCAAAGGGACTTTAGCATTCATGTGGTCTAAGCACTTCATTTTTCAGATGAGAAAACCAGAGCTTGAAGGAGGTTAACTTGCCCAAGGTCACTTATTGGCAGAAAAGGAATTATTTGTCCAAAAATATATAAAAATCAGTAGAAAAAAATCCATTGGAGGTATAGAATTATAGACTTGAAGATATTAAAGAATACTCTAATGTATTTTATTGGACTGTTTTTACTACATAAAATACTAAATAACGTTAGAGACTAAAAAAATCCACTTAGCTGCAAATGTACATCCACATGTTATTTCAGACCTCCTCAAGTACTTGTAATTGGTAGAGAAAAAAATTTACTTTTTCCACTTTTCAGAGGACAAAGGAATTGTGAAGCCCATAAGAATACTGAAAGGTACAGGTTCCAAAGTATTTAATAAGATTGTTATACATGTTTCCTGGAGTCTCACACAGTATTGGACAGGGAAAGAAGTAAAATTCTAGTTTTCCTTTTAAAATGTATTCTTAAGGTAAAATATAAATATAATATTCAGTTTGCAAAACGCTGCTCAGTTCTCATCAATTATTTAACATCTACACAGCAGTAGTTTTTCATAACTGGCTTGCTAGAACCTTTCACTGCGTAAATTCATGCTATTGATTATATCTATTTGATGGAGAGTTATAACATAATAGACAATTATATCGCAAAGTTAAACAAGAAAGATTAATGAGTAAAAAACTAAGCATTTGTAATAATAATATAAGTACCATTCATCTAGCAGTCAACAAGAAACTGTCTAGTTTAACAACCAATTAACAATTTAATCAACCAGTTAAGAAGTTAACAACCTGCGTGTTACAAACCTGAGTTCTCATTCTAACAATGTCTTTGGTCCAAAGTAAGTCATTTATTTCTTTTTTTTTTGTTTTAATTTTAAGTTATTTCTTTTCTTAATTTTCCCTAAATATAAAATGAGGACTAACTTATTTTACATTTAACTTGTTAGTTTTCAATTCCAATATTGTTTAGATTAAGACAACTTAAGAAATTATTTCTATGCAGACATACCTCCAAAGAAGTTAAAATCTACCAAAGGACTTTTCTGATTTTGATCTCTGGCAAAATGTTCTTTTATGTTCTGTTCACCTATCCCTGACATTGTATTGATAAAAAAGGATCTCTTTGGAATTCTTGCTACTTCCCTCTTCTGGTAGTGGCATCTTGATGTAGCACATGATTTTAAGAGAAGAAACTAATTTAATTTAATAAGTGCTTTCAGAAATCCATAGAGGACTTCATGTGGATCAAGTTATTTGAGTTAAAAAAAAAAAAAACCCAACAAAGTTATTTCAGTTAATTTTCTAGGTGAGTACATGAATCAATATATGCTGATTTTAATGTAAGTCATAAGTAATATAATTAGATTATACCAAATAAAGCATTTTGAAGTTTATAAATCCTATAAGCACATAACAGTGAGAATTTTGAGTGTTGTATTTTCTATTTTTATCTTCTTTTTTTTTTTTTTGCCTGAAGTTGCCAAACCTGTAAAAGCTCTATTTCCATAGGCATAGAATTTTACTTTCTTTCTTAAACTAGAAGAGTTAAATCTTCAATGGGAACCAGGTTCTAATCTTTATTCTCAAAGGTTGTATCTAATTTAGTGATATATTCTAAGTACCATGTTACCTAGGCCCAAACAATCCAGATAGATTTGGTAAATTTGGCCTTCTTTTTTGCTAATTCAAGCATGTTTAACCAGAAGCAAGTGAAACTATTACATTCAAAGAATAAAGTCTCAGTTCATTCATTCTTGCTTTTCACATTCCTTATAAATAAAACAAATATATTTTTAAAACTATCTAGAAAGATGATATATTCCAGTGAGGCTTTAAAAATTTTCTTAAGAAACAGTTATTAAACAACACCTCTTGCTATTAGACCACTGAATTTCATGATCCACACCAGGGAATTGTCTTCAAGCAAGATACGTTATAAATTAAAACATCTAACTTCGAGAATTTATCAGAATTCCACAAAAAAAGTTTTCAAGATGAGTATACTTAAAATATATATTTTTAAGTATTTAAAATATACATATTTTTAAACTAGAGTTATTTTAGGATGTGATTATGATAGATCTTGTATCATAATCTTGAGCCAGCACTGGACTCAGCCATCATCTGGAATGAGAGACCTCTAAGGAAGTCCTGAGATTTTAAAGGAAGTGATATTGGTGATTCGATGTAGTACATTCTTCTCAAGTCAGAAAACCTGAAAGT
The DNA here is from genome assembly GCA_004026885.1 of Lyroderma lyra. Lineage (NCBI taxonomy): Eukaryota > Metazoa > Chordata > Mammalia > Chiroptera > Megadermatidae > Lyroderma > Lyroderma lyra. Next base: position 449,335 of record PVJL010000162.1, on the reverse strand, counting down.
TGGAGCATAGCGCTATTAAAAGCCTTATCTTTCTGATGTGCAGATGTGGGAATGCTGAAACTTATATCAGCCCAAATTCCATATCAAACTTGTCATCCCATACTATTTAAATTTCTAGATCAATTGGAAAAGTGATCCCTTCTTTACTCTCTATGTGCATAGTTTGGGACCCAGTCAAAACATATTATATTCTACTCTAAGATCTAAAGCTACAAATGTCCTATTATATACCCAGTGCTTTAGAAGGGCATATAGTAATCCTATTCTAATGCAGCCCTACATTTCCATGCAAATGTACTAGGGATTAATGTCTATATGTGTACATAAGTCCAAATGCCAGGCTATATCTCTAATTGGGCACTGTAGAATCATTAAATCAATCATTTGGCAATAAACCAAGTATTTGAAACCTTCTTTGCAGTCACCATCAGAGCTTGCAAGAACTGGATTTTGATTATCCGTAATATCCTGTTCAGTAACAATGCCAAAACTGCTATCAAAGTTTTTACAGTCTAAGTCTTTGTTTATTGTTTCATCAAATATGGCATCTCTCTGATTCTTGTCCAAAGTGCTATGCCATGTCTAAAGTTTTTTGGCTTAAAGTTATATTAATGGATTTGTAGGAGTTTGACCCATGGACACAGTACCAACCAGCGCACTGTCTGGGCTCATCAAATTTCCTCCTTTGGTTAATGCTACTGTCCCTAAGCACATCCATTCACACCATATGGTTCTTATTCAATCCTTGAATGGCTTATTCAGGCAAACATCCAATGGCTGTAATAGCGATGTCAGACCCCCCAGGACTCACGCAAAGATCAGTTTTTAATTTTTTGGCCATATTTCTTACTCCATCTGCTAAATGTGCATGGAACAGTTCCCATACTTACATGGAACATTTGTGGAACTGCGCCCTCGGGCAGGGATCCCACACCTTTTGCAGCCAGAGTTTGACGAGATCATTGTGGATCCAGTGCTCTGGATATGTCTATGCTATCACTTGAGCAATAGTTCTTCCCAACCATTAAGAGAAAAAGATTTATTCAAAAAACTGTGAGCAGCTTTAGTTTTACCTTGCTAGCTAGACAGGATGTAAGTTCGTTCTTGTTTCTTCTGGTAAGAGTAGTTTTGAAATTTAGAGTTAAGAACAGAAGTTGTGTATATTCCATTCATGTTTCTTAGACACACAAACTCATGCTTATACTCTCTGATCCTTATTACTGCCAGTTAAGACAGTTGGAAAAAAATTTTTCTGTCCAACTATCATCTATGGTTGGCAAATAATGACCAAAAGTAGTGATGATGTTCTAATAATATATATTAGCACCTTCTCTGGGAGGAAGCCCATAAAAATCTCACTGAGATATTATCCCCTTTCATCCTCACAATATCTCATGAAATATATAGAAATATACTCTCTCTCATTTTAAAGTGAAGATTTCATTATTTTTGCCAATTGTAACACAATAATTTATTCTTAGTTCAATATTCTGTCCACAGTGACTTCCTTATTGTGATTCCTAAGATAAACTGTTACATGTAGATAGTGAAAAATCCACTTAGTATTAAAGGGTAAAATATATTGTCATCACCCATCCAAAGCTCACTGACTCACTTTATTCCTGTAACAATAATAATTTGCTTTTTTCTCTGCAAAATTTCCCACCTAAACGTCAAGTAAAAGCAATGTAGAAGGGCAAAGTTTGCAACTTTGGAATTAGAAAGACCTGGGCTGGAATCTCAGCTCTGCTATTAAATTGCTGTGTAATGTTTGGCTTTCAAGTCTTAGATTCCTCATCTGTAAAATGGAGTGAAAACAGTACCCACCTTATAGAATTTTTTGTCAACACTAAACAGAACAGATATGAGCCTGGCATAGTGAAAGGACTTTAAAAATATTCATTATTATCATCACCATTAGAGGTATTGCCAACTATTTCTAGATGACAAGAATACAGACTGGCCACACAAAGTTGACCTCATTAATTGAAAATTCCACTTTAATTTTGTCACTTACTCTTTGCATGGTTTTTTTATATAAGTCAAAATTCCAAAAGCTCTGGTTTAATTTCCAGACAGATACAGTCTTAGGAGGAAAATCTGCATTTAGCAACACTAAACATACTACTCTCTTAAGGAAAAAAGTAACTGAAATCAACAATAAAAATTTATAAACATATAGTATAAATATGCAGTTAGTAAAAAATAAAGAACTGTTGAGCTCACAGGTCTAGCTCTTTGTATTTCTTATCTCCTTAAAAATGTGGGTTGATCTAGATCTTCGAAAGCCTCTTCATAAATTAAAAGTTAGTGACAGGAATATATTGAGGATTTTCTCCTAGCATGCTATCTTTTTTCTTTCTAGGAGTCTACATATGTGTTACATTCATTCATTCATTCATTCATTCACTCATTCATTTTTAAAGTTCTTAGTGCCATTCCTAAAGGTCTACTGACCTTCCATATCCCTGGAACAATGGCTAAGATTTGTTTCATGGGTTAATTTTAGATGATGAAATACAACATATTGACTAAACTTTATGCTGTAAATATGAAAGACCTCTTGGTACACAAACTTTGCTACACTTACAAGGCTCTTAAATAGTTTTTTATTGAGTCCAGATGTTCTGCTAAGATATGGCAGAAGCTGACAAGTGTCCAAAGACAGGGCAAGGGGGCAGGCAAGCGCTCTTTAAACCTGAGCATTTCCATTTATAATTATATACATGTAATGTAGACTTCATTTGAAGAAGGGAGGGATCAGGGATCAAAAAGTTGGCCATTAATCTAAATGAAAAGTGTGAAACTGTAGAAATCAAATGTATTTTTGCCCATTTGATTCACTTTCCCTTATCTGTGCAATTTGTACTTATGCTTAGAAGAATTATATTTTCCTACCATTGGTTTATCTACATTTAAATTCAAAACTGTTGACTACTTTATTGGGGATATCTTTTAAATATCCCTCAAAATTGTCTGTAAATTTTAAGACACATGTCATCTCCATTACATCTATGCACATAGCTATGTGATATGTCATTTAAGGGTCCTGCAATTAACCATAAATGATAAGATATTAAATATATGTTTATCATGGCAAGCTTGTCCAACCCACGGCCGGCGGGCCACATGTGGACCAGAATGGCTTTGCGTACATCCCAAGACAAGTTCATAAACTTTCTTAAAACACTACAAAAATTATGTACAGACCTTTTTTTAATCTCATCAGCTATCATTAGTGTGAGTGTATTGTATGTGTGGCCCAAGACAATTCTTCTTCCAATGTGACCCAAGGAAGCCAAAAGTTTGGACATGCCTGGTTGGTGGAGTTGAGCTATATCTTCTCAGCCACTGCCTATGATTTACTTGCTTAGAGTGATTCTATAGTTTATAGAATGCTTTAGGAGGGCTCAGAGGTGTTTAAAAAATGAATTTTTATGCGTTAGGCTAAAAAATGAAGTGAAATAAAAAGAGCCACCAGGACTAGTGACAGTATTATTCCAAGCCAATAGAAACTGTGGCCCAGGGACCAGATAACAAGAACAATGATCAATCAATGGCAAAAAAAAAAAAAAAGGAATAGATTCGCACTATAACTTTCCCCATTACAGTTGTATATTTCATGTATTTCTTCTAAGTACAGATTGATTTAAATTGCTACTTGTCATTGACAAGAATTGTTGGTTCCAAAATAAACCTAGACTGTTGTTTCAAGAATGCAGTTCCTAATATTTTCTATTACTTTGGTGAAAAAAAAAAAGAAGGAATTTTTGGTAGTGTGTGAAGGTCTCTGTATTTTTATTGGCTGCTTACATAGTTTCAAAAAAAGATCCTTAATCCTTTAAAAATGACCCTATCAATTCATACATTTAGCATAATTTACCAACATTTCCAAACTCAGCATGGAAAAGCCATCAACATGGCACTAGGTCATGGGTCTTGAATGAAGCCGTCAGCAAGGATTAATAAACTATGACAGCTGCCCAAAAGCTTTCATTCTTTTTATTTAAACATCAGATTGCAAGCTGAAATTCAGTGTAATCTTTGTTGAAACTAGCCCAACTAACATGGAAGAAGTCAGAACTGAGAACAGATGACAGTAGTAGCTATTATTGTAAATTCAGTCCACAGCAATAAATTCTAGAATTCACATATATAGCAATTCCTAAAGAATTCAGGAATAGCATAAACTATTCCTATCTGTTTCAACAATTTTTAATAATGATATTTTTGAAAATGATACTGATGAAACTAAAACAATTTATCTCCAACTTCTATGCTCAATAAATTATTTAATTATTTTTCGCTATTAGTCCTTTCTCTCATACTGCAATCTAAAAGTGACACTAGTTAGACTGTAGTTGTAATACAAAATATTTTGGGATCAAATACTTTTCAGAAAACAAAAACAGACATATGACTAAGCAGACTATATTATGTAAGATTATTGTTGGACATTTTCTGCACAAATACATACATACAGAAAGGTAAAACTGACCCAAAAAATAGTGTAATTTCCTAAACAATGCATATTTGCAGATATCAAGATATGACAACTCATTAGAGGAGGAACTTATTATTTTCTTAAGAACATTTTAATTAGTAAGCATGATTTCCTAGTGGTTGAATATCAATACCAGAAATTTATCAAATAGCTAATAAATCTTTTGAGCTTACCCCCTTTTCAATATTCCCAGTTTGACAGAGTGTTCCCTCAGCTGCGGGAATACTGTTGGTGACACAGCGGTTGCTTTTGCTGAGACACCAGAGCTCTCTACACACTTCCTAGGAAAGAAGGCAAAAGCAAGTTGATCAGAAGTAAAGACAAAAATCATGTCCACGCTTCCATAAGGCGCACCCATAGCCACTCAGCATTGTCTCTTGCTGGTGCTGAAGCATCAAAGATGAGAATCTTGGAGAAAGCTCTTATGGAAGGTGGCTGACCCATTTTGCAGAATCAGTTAAACATTTGTCTTTATAATTCTTATTTTACTAGATAACGTATCTTTGATTTTACTAGATAAAGTATCTTTGATTTTAAAAATGTGCAGAAATTTCATTAATAAAGACAAGTAGAGAAAAAGAATATATAGAAAGGAAATATATGTCTATTATTCTCAAGAATATACAATAGCACAAACTTACCAACTACTAATAAACTGTGGCCTGGTAGATGACTTCCTAGATCTACTGTAATATTTGAATAAAGACCATTTGAAGAAGAAAGAGGAGACCATAGGAATAAGTACAGCATAATTTCTAAAATTCAAAGATACCTAAAGAAAAACTTAGCAATATTATTTGCAATTCACCAACATTGGCCACCATCATGAAAAAGGAAGTTTGTTTTTAAACAGATCCTGCCATTTATGTACCATTTCCACAACTGACATATTTCAGATGTTATTTGGCGCTGTCTTGCCTTCTTTATTCTAATATCTTATTATCCTACTTCAGCATGGGAGAATTACAACTTTTATTCTGATATTAGCAATATAAAATACCTCATTTTGTTCACACATTATCAGATTTTAAAATAAGCTATCCAGCATATCTTTGACTAAAGTGTTTTAAATAATAGCCAAAAAAGCTTACTTTGATAAAATACTAACAATTTTCAGTTTCTCTTTATATATATATATGATCACCAACTAGCATCATTACTAATATTACAGGTTTTTTATTTAAACTAGTGCCACTTAGTATAAAACATATTTGCAATAAAATTGCATTAATCTGGGATGCAAAGATAAATTTATATATAACATTCAATTCTATTGCTATTATTCCTCAACTGCTCTTTAAACTGTTAAAGCATAATTATAAGAACTATATCACATATCACAAGATAAAAAACATTTTTGTAACCATGTGTGGTGATGGATGTTAGCTAGACTTACTGTGATCACTTCACTATATATGCAAATATTGAATCATTATGTCGTATACCTGAAACTAATATATCACACATCAATTATATCTCAAAAAAAATTTTAAAGAACTTATGTGACATTAAAAAACTCAGAAATAAAGTGGTAACATATTGAACTAAGTCAAACATGGCTACACATAGAAATGGATCTCTTTGGGCCTTTCTCACTCCCCACTTCCTCACCAAGCAAAGAAAGTGACATGTAATTTCTATTAGACTTTTTTAAAATTACCTACTTTAAACTTCATTTTACTTTATTTATCTACTTTAAATTCCATTTGGCAAACCACTGCACTAGAAGAGAGTTAAAACATGAGAAAAGAAAAACATGTAATGTGCATCATAATATAAAGATAAAACTTCTTGTTTTAATAACCCAATTTATTGCAAATTTTGAACTTTCATTCAAAGCTTTCATTTCTGTTTTTAAGACAAGGTTATTTATACTACTTTATTCTTTCTTTTCTGTAAGAGATGATTTCTTAGTACATGCTCCTAAATATATTCTTTTGGTTTAATATTTTAAAAGCAATAGAACTAACATTTTAGGGTCTTAAAATATTGTTGCCATGTATTAAAAATACCCACATTCAAAGAAAAATGTGTTCACAAAAACAAAGCATTGCTGACACAATGTATTAAGTGATCATTAAAAATTTTATCCATAACCCTGGATCATACTCCTGATCTTTAATGATTTTTTATTAGGCATAAATCTTACTTTAGACAGAAGTAAAAGCCTAACATTTACATTAGACAGAACGATACAATGAAAATTCTATCATTGAAAAGAACATTCACCATGTCTCTTGGGAAAACATGCTATTTAGTCAAGGTACAGAAACTCTTGTTTCCCAAAAGTGCCTTGAAAATTTCTACTCAAAGGCAAGTACTAAAGATATTTTTTCCCAAAACTTTAATCTCAAGATTCACAATAGAGCTTTCTGAGAGAGTCCTCTTATCCTTTAGGGCAGTGGTTCTCAACCTTCCTAATGCCACTACCCCTTAATACAGTTCCTCATGTTGTGGTGACCCCCAACCGTAAAATTATTGGTAGCTGCTCTGTACACACATGTGACTGGTCGGCATAAGTGCATTATGGCGCCAACCCTGTCACATACACCTGTATTTGTATCCTTTAGAGCAATGGTTCTCAACCTTCCCATTTTGGGAAGACTCTCTAGGAGAAATTTGTATCTTTGTGCCTGGCTCTGAGTTTAAAGAAGGAGAGAGAACTTACCAACAGTCTCCATTAAGGGAAATTTCTGTCACATTACACTGAAAATTAGAAATGGGATCTCTTAAATTTATGGGATCAGCTTCCAACCAATTAGGATTGCCTGGTAAAACAGCAGTAATGGTATTATTTTTCATTTGTTGAGCATCTACTATTCACCAGGCATTATGTTAGTGTTATGAAAAAATAAGACTATCACATAGGATTTATGGGAACCAGGGAGAAGGTAAAGCATGATCAGACATGTAGCTCAAATGTCATGGAATGGTACAGTTTTTAATACTCTGACAAAATTAGAAGAATGATGTCAGTGTGGTTAGTTTTTTCCAAGAAACTGTTTTATTTTAATGAATTGTGTTTATTTATATGTTATTCTTTTTATTTTTTGGTTGTTACAATAGAGTAAGATTCTTTTGGGCAGGGTGTGTTTGCTTATGGCAAACTTTACAAAATGTTTCTACTTGGCAAAATTAAATGGCATCTCTGTACTGACCTACTAATTATCTGAGAGAAACTTTCCTTGCCTACAAAAATCTAAAAGTTTGTAAACCATTCATTGCCCAAAACTTGATCGTCAACGTACACTTATATGTATCTATGTGTTTTAACAATGCCTTTAATAACCAATTGCTTCTTATAGCTACTGAATTCAGTTTCTTCTTGATATACATCCTTTAGTAGTTAATTTATCAAAGGGACTCTTATTCTTAGTTGTCTGAAAATATATTTATTTTTCCCTTATTTTTAAAATGATATTTTAGTTGAATATAGAATTCCAGGCTGATATTTAATCTCACCTCAGAATTTGAAGGTATTAAGTTCATTGCCTTTTGGAAATTTATGCTGATGAAAAGTCACCTATCAGTCTAATTGTCTCTTTGTGATAACGTCTTACTAGTTGCTTTCAAGAGTTTTCTTTGTCTTTGTTCTAATACAGTTTCACCACTTTATCTAGGTGTTCTTTTTATTTATCTAATTGGGATTCATGCTTTCAGAATTTGTATCTTTCTTTGATTCTGAAAAATTATTAGTCATTGTCTCTTTTAATATATATCTTCCCTATTCTTTTTTCTGGAACTCGTGTTCCTCTTATATTGGAGCTTCTTGTTTTAACCACCAAGTCTCTTAACTTCTTTTCATATTTTCCATATCTTTTTCTCTTGGGATGTTAATCTTTCTGCTTATTGACTTCATAGTAGATCGTTTCCTCATGTTGTTATTTTGTATTTAAACTTGTCTTTAGTGAATATTGTTTTTTTCCTTTGAGCATCCTGTGCCTCCTGAGTTGTAGAAGTATAGGCTCAAGTATATTTCTATCATACACTTCAAGGTTTCACTGAACCAGCCTTGATGTTGATTTATTTTGTGAACACCACGTATGTAGAAAGTATAAAATCTTAACTCTATTCTTATGTGAGGCACAAGCTTAGGGCTTCAATTTCTCACGGGCACTATTTTTCCTCATTGAGAGCAAAGGATAGACAAAGCTTACTTGTCACTTCCATTTAGTTCTTCCTTCAGAGTAGAGATGACGCTTCTAAAGTTGACATTACGAAAAGGTCTCAGTTCTAGTTTCTTTCTTTGCTCATGCCCGATATGGTGTCCCCTATCTCAACATGGGCAACATCAGCTCACAGCTTACCACTTAAACTAAAACTCTTCATTTCTGGTGCACACCTACCTCCCTTTCTTTGTTAAGATATATGGAAGCATTCTGCTGAGAAGGTGATAAATACATTCTGTGAAAAATCTTGCATTCTGTAAAAGCACTTATGAAAAAAACAGGGTTTATGGGAAAAAGGAGTTAAAACAGACCACTTAAAAACTATGTAACTTTATATATAGCCAGAAAACAAACAAAAACATCAATAGTACGAATTAAATGGTTGCACAGTTAAATCTCTGCTGGCATTTTTTTTCTCAGCATCCCAATCAGTTGACCCTTGGTAGCCTTAACCCTGTGGCTTGTCATGTTTCCATCTTAAGAGATGTAGGCCTTTAAGGGTAGATGACTCTAACATGGATCACTTTCATAAACATTGAAAATTAGATTCAGGGTATAGTTTCTTGATAAATCAACTTTTAAAAAAAAGTAAACACAAAGGGATGTATCTTCACAGATTTTTCACCTGCCCTCATAACTTTAATTGATAATTTAGTGTTTTAGAAATGAAGTCAGTAAGCTACCCACTAGTCTAATAAAGATTCTTCCATGGGACTTTCAATTGTTTCTAAAAGTCTTTATATAGCAATATAGATTTTCTTTGTGAGAAAGCTTGTCTGATAGCTTCACATTATTACTGCCTTAGGAAACAATCATATATGAATTAACAAGACCTATGTATTATACTGGCATCATTTCACAATCTGTTAATTTTATCAAGGTCTCTTCTCATCACAGAAATACATGCTATAGCTAAATAAATTATATTTAATTATGGTTTGTTAATTTTATTTATCTAGCATTTCTATTTCTAGAACTGGAGGAGTATCTGCATTTGCTGTTTCTCAAGTTTCTGAAAGAAAGTCTCTTCTTAGACTTTAAAAAGCCAAATAAATAAATAAATTAGCCAATTTTAAAGAACTGGAGATAAAATATACATGCCAACTTAGAAGAGAAGTCAGTTTAACCAACAGGTCGATCCTGAGAGTTCTCATCACAGGGAGAAACTTTTCTTTTCTTGTTATTGTATCTATATGAGATGATAGATATTAACTAAACCTATTGTGGTAACCATTTCACAATACATGTAAATCAAACCATCATGCTGAACAGCCTAAATTTACACAATGATGTATGTCTGTTATTTCTCAATAAAACTGGAGAAAAGGAAGGTTAAATAAAAAAAAGCTAAGAGGGGGCAGATTTCAGTTCAATGTTAAAAATATCTTCTAAAAGAGCTGAAAAATGATGATATAAAACTGAATCACTGGAAGAACTCTAGCAAATACTTCATGACCTCTTAGAAGTGATGTAGGTAGGACAAAAAAGGAACTAACACTTTTTCAGGGGATAATGTTGTCTACTACTGTTGTAGCCATATTCATACTGTGTCTCATTTAGTCATCACAAGAATCTTAGAAACCATGAGAAACTTTAGATTCAGAAAGATGTAGCAATTTGCTTCAATCCTAATTAAATGTAGATTTGAATTAGCTGTGTCTAATATCAATGCCCAAAGTATCTCCAAACAACTAAGCTACTTCCCTTTTTCTCTTCAATGTATCAAAATTGAATACAGTCACTAGCCAATTAAGGCTCATTAACAAAGGTTTATTTGTATTCTAATTAATAAAAAAATTTACTGAATGTTCATAATACCATCCTCCCTTTACTTGTATTTTAAAGAAAGTTATCTCCAAATTAAAACTATTATGTACTAATGCATAATATATTCACCCAGAATATGAGCTTAGGCATCAATGTATATATTATTATTATTATATTGTTATTATTATTAAATGTAACATCATCATTTGTGTTGGATTTTTAAAAGATACTGTTAACATATGCCTCAAAAGTATTCCACACTATTCCAAAAGACAAGACATTTAAAATAATCCTATTTATTTAAAATTTTACTATCAACTTCCAGATTTCTAGTCTATTTGGTTTTTTAAATGAATCACATTGTTTGCAAATATTAACAATACAATATTAGCAAATAAATCATAATAAAAGTAAATATAGAGAGCAAAGTTTTAAAGTAATTTTCTAATGTAAAATAATTTACCAGATATTCAGAAAGTAGCTTTGCAAAGAACTGAACAAAGCCTTCCTTTATCGGAATAGAAAAATTGATTATTTTACAGTCAAAGATCCTTTCAACACAATAAATTGGAATTACTGTTTTTGATAGTTCCATCCTTTTCAAGTAACTATAGCTGTTAAATGATACTTAAAAATGGGAAGAAAAGCTCTTTGATTTACCTGGCAAATTTTAAATTAGTTTACCTAAGAGGAAAGGGATATCATAAAAGTGCAAAACCCTTTTATAATTATTATATCACCAAGAAAGTAAAAGAGCATATGAAGAGAAAAATGGCATCTTTACTACTAGATAGTTTTTTTATTATTATCATTTTAACAACTTAAAGATCATAAAAGAGATACACACAAACTTTCTGCCCTTGGGAAACCCTAAACCCTATGCCATCTTGGGTCCTTGGCTCTGGATATGAAACATTCTCTTTGTCCTCATTACCCTATCAGTAACATCTCTCAACAGCTGTTTGCAATAAAGGATCCTGGCGGCTACAGGGGAGAGCAGAGTCCTGAAGAGGTCAAGAAGGAGCATCATTGATTAGAAAGGTTACTTGTCATTGTATCACACAAAGGAAAATTGAAAACCAACATATGGTGACCCCCTGGCCTGGCTCCAGGTGTTTAGTAGCCATCTGAAGAAAGAGAATAATATACCCTTATTTCAGCTTTAAATAGTTTAATTCTGTTATGTGGGTAATTTAAGTGCAAGAGATCCTAGAAAGGCAAAAAAATTTACATATATGCATTGTGTGTGTGTGTGTGTGTGTGTGTGTGTGTGTGTTAAAAAGAGCTAACATAAAAATTAAGATTAAATAATGAATCAATTTGAAGGGGTTAAAAACTATTAGTTTTTTGAAAAATACCTCTAAGAAGCAAACCCAGAGTAAAAACTACTGATCTTTAAGGATACAAGTGATTACGAAGCTATAATTTTGGCTTGAAATTTAAGAAAAACTAAAAATCAATCAAATTCTTGTCAAGTGTGTGCTCAATGTACATGTTATTTGCACTCTGAAAAAATACTGAGGTGCTATAATAATTTCAAGCCTTTATTCCCTAAACCCGTATCAGACTACACTGTAGAATATTTACAACACCTTAAAATCTTCAAGCAAAGTGATTCTACAATCTCCCTCATTGCAAAATTCCAAGGTTTAATAGCTTGAAATTCTTCCTACTACCTAATCTACAACCTTCCAGCTGTAAAATTAAGGCCACTGTGTTTTGTTTTGGTTTTTTTAATGCTCTTGGTAGGGAAAGAGAACAGTTTGTTACCAGCAATTAAACTATAACAAATGTTCTCAGGCCTGAAGATAGTTTCGAGGCCAACATTTAGCTTTCATTTTTACAGGCTACACAAACTCAATTCTTTTAAACTTCCCCTTATATGTACTTCTAAGCATTTTACTATTATCTTCCCCCAAGTTATCTGCATCTCTTAAAAAGAAAATTGGGTAGATAGCCAACAATACTCTAAAAAGATTAATCAAGGCTTTTTATTGGAATGATTCTCAATAAGAAAGTAACAATGACTTGACTCACCTAATTAGTAGTGATAAAATAATAAACATAGGAAAGTAAGCATGAAAACATTAAAAACTAGAATCCAAGAGACAAAACATGTCAGCCTTTATAAGTATGCTTCAGGGGGAAGATATCCTAAATGAGAGAACTCAACTTTCTTATCTCTAGCCAGTTAGCCTAACTGCAAAGAGCTATGCTTCAGGCAGACATAGCTTGATGACATTCCTATTAAAGTTACTGATTAACGTGTTAATAAAAATAATTATACTGTCTCATATTTTAATTCTATACTTACCAAACAACCTTTTGATAATAAATTGGCCTACTGTATAGATTTCCTTAGGTGATAAAATGTTCGGATTTTAATAGAGTTGACGAAATATAAACTGTGAGGCTGTACTCATATTTCTAATTTTATATTTAAACATATGGTTCCTTTGACTTTTCATTTCTAACATTAAAAATTTTCTAACATTCTAAACTTTTCTCACCACCTGAAGTATGGAACAAATGTGTGTTCTTAACCATTTATAGATTATTCTGTCATTAGTCACTTAATTGAAGTATGTAGAAGGGGAAAAAAAAAACATTAAAAAGTTTGATGTTCTGTAAGTAAACTAAAGGTTTTGCCACAAATTCATTTCCCCTGTAAAGATTCAACATTAATGAAAAGTCTTCAAGTTTACAAAGTTATGTCATATTTTCTTCTTGTATGTTCTGTTTCCACCGTAATATAATGAAATTCTGCAATCTTAAAGTCAAAGTCATGGAGCTCACACACTTCTATGTGCAAACCTCTCTCTTCATTTTCACCTCAGAATTACGGTGACGTACCCTCCCCTATAAAAAGAATAAACTTACATTTACCTAGAAAACGAGGGCAATGTTACAAGAGAGCATCATCAATGGCAGAGCTGCTTCAGGACTCTGTGTAAAGGTGTGTTTGGAGGGGAAGAGAAAAGAGGTGGGAGGAGGACATAGGTCACGTTACACAAGTATTCAGTTTCCCAATGTGGTTTTCCCCAATGACAAAATTGTATTTACTTCCTATGGCACAACATGTCTTGGAAATTCTGTGATCTTCTATACTTCAATAGGCTCTCTTGGTCTCCTTCATTATAAACCTCTCAATAGTTTTTCATTGCTCTTGAAATAAAAACCTGGAATTCTTAGCATCACCTATAGGGTGCCATCAGATTTGATTCCTACTGTTTTCCTGTCTCATTTATATGGTGCTTGCTTTGAGAGCTTCAACCACATTGGCATTTTTCTCAGCTCTTCAAGTACATAGCCTCAGGCTCTTCAAAAAGGTCCTCTGCCCACAAGGAAAACTGATTCTAGCAAGGAAATCAGGCAATAAACAAGATGAACAAGTAAAATACATAGTATGTTAAAAAGTAATAAATGTTGAGAAAAATGAAGCAAGGAGAAATGACAGAAAGTCGGGTATGTTTGCATGTGTGTGTGTGAGCATGTGTGTACATAATAGTATTACTACATAAGGTTACAAGGGAAGGCCTTACTTAGAAGATCATATGTAAATAATTAACAAGTAATCGAATAAGCAAAATGATTATGGATTGTAAAACGTTCTATGAAGGCAATAAAAAGCATAATGTAAAAGAGAGTAACTGGGAGATAGGTTGGTCAGACAGAAACCTGTCTCAAGAGAAATTGCATTTGAGCTGAGATTGAAGGATGAGAATGAGTCAAAATGTGACCCTTGAAATGTCCTAATATGCTTCCCACAGTACAGATGGCTCAGATTCTCCTAAGGCACTACCAGCATATCAGCTATATAGAAATGGTATCATGGATGACAGGTATGCACGGAGCAGGGCTGGGCAAGATGTCAATTTGTGGTCCACCAGTGGACCACCAAGCAACTTTGGAGTGACCACCAGAAATAATCAGATAAGTAGTAGTGGACTGCAACACTTGGAGAAGTAGCCCTTGCCCTGAAAAAGCCTATCCAGGCCTGGCACGGAGGAACAAGAAACATTTATTGAATGTCTGCCATATACCAGGTAAGTGAAAAGCACTTTGCATGCTTGTCATACCCTTTTGTTATTGAAAGTTTACAACAACAATTTGGCTACTATTCACTGGAAAAAGTGAGTAAAATCTATTGATGGTCAATTTGAAGTCATAGGTAATAGCTACTGGTAAACAGATATTCTAGTTAAAATAGTCTATAAAAAATACTCTGTTCCATTGCAATGCCATGTATTAATTAGATCATGTATCCTCTCCATGGTTCAGAATACATGGTCCATTAGTGAAACACTGTACAGTTCTACATTAAAGTAAGCAACCAAATGTGCTTTATGCATTTGCATGCTAACTCTTAATTAACTCTATGTGAAGTGATAAACATCTTTCTCTCTTCTTTAAGCCACTTCATTGAGGTATGGTTGACTTACAAAAAGCTGTGCATATTTAATGTATACAACTTGATAAGTTTGGAGGTAAGAATACACCCATGAAACCATCATCACAAACCAGGCCGTAAACATCTACCTCCAAAATTTTCCTCCCATCCTCTTTATTTATTATTCTTGTTGTATAATACGAATGCTTAATATAAGATCTACCCTCTTAGCAAATTTTTAAGTATATGATACAGTATTGTTTACCACAGGCACTATGCTATATAGTAGTTCTTTAGTACTTATTCCTCTTGCATAACTAAACTTTGCACTCTTTGACTAATACCTCCCCATTTCCCTCTCTTCTACCTTCTGGCAACCACTGTTCTACTCGCTGTTTCTGAGTTTGACTACCTCAGATTCCTCATGTAAATAATATCATGGAGTATTTGTCTTCTCACACCTTCATTACTTCACTGAGTACAATATCCTCCAGGTTCATCCATGTTGTCACAGATGCCAGAATTTCCTCTTTTTTTTTTTTTAAGGCTGAATTATAGTCTATCATGGATATAAACCACATGTTCTTTATCCCCTTGTTGATGGACATTTAGGTTGCTTCCATGTCTTAGCTACTGTGCGTAACGTTGCAATGAACATGGGAGTACAGAAATCTCTTTGAGATCCTGATTTCAGTTCTTTTGGATATAGTCTCAGAAGTGGAACTGGTGGATCATATGGCAGTTTTATTTTTAATTTTTGAAGAACTTCCATACTGTTTTTCATAATGGCTACACCAATTTATGTTCCTACTAACAGTGCACAAGGATTCTCTTTTCACCACATCCTTGCCAGTATTTGTAATCTCTTGTCTTTTTAATAATAACCATCCTACCAGATGTGATTTCTCATCATGGTTTTCATTTGTAATTTCCTGATGATTAGTAATGTTGGGTACCTTTACATATACCTGTTGGCTATTTGTATGTCTTTTGAGAAAGGTCTATTCAGTTCCTTGGCCCATTTTAAATGGGATTATTTGAGGGAATTTTTGCTATTGAGTTGTAGGAATTCCTTATATATTTTGGATATCAACCCTTTATAAGATAGGTGGTTTGCAAGTGTTTTCTCCCATTCCATAAGGTGCCTTTTCATTTCGTTGCCAGTTCTCTTGGCTGTGAAGATGCTTTTTAGTTCAATGTAGTCCCTCTTGTCTGTTTTTATTTAATTTTGTTGCCTGTGCTTTTGGTATCACGTCGAAGAAATCATTGTCAAGACCAATGTCAAGAAACTTTTTCCCTGTTTTCTTCTAAGTTTATAGTTTGGGGTCATACAAGTTTTTAATCCATTTTGGGTTCATTTTTACATAAGGTATAAGATAAGGGTCCGGTTTCATTCTTTTGCATGTGGCTGTCCAGTTTTTCCCATTTCCCTAAGAAAATCATCATGCACCATTTATTGAAGAGACTATCTTTTCCCCATTCTATATTCTTGGCACCTTGTTCAAAAGTTGCTGTAATTATTTGGGGTCCTTTGAAGTTCCATATGAATTTTAAGATTGTTTTTTCTATTTCTGTTAAAAAGTGCCATTAGGAAAATCATTTCTTGATAGTTACCAGTAAATTATGTACTGGATATTGTTAATCTATATTGAACCATTAAATGTATTTGAAAACAGCATTTGGGATGTGATTTAAAGTGACAGAATAAAGAAACACAGAGCTATGTCTGAGTTTGAGACTGAACCCTGAATTAATCTGTGCTTTTTGGAAAGCAGTCAAAAGATCACCCACAGTCTTATAATATATAGGCTCATTATGAACTTCCTTCCTATGTTTAAACTTATTATTGTTGTTGTGAAATGATTTTGTTAATCTAGTTTTAATAATTCTCTTCTACTAAAAGAGAGGAGACGAACAGAAAACGGAAGAGGAATGAGACAGACGATAGATTCTACAGAGATTTATATGAGGAAGCAATTTGGCTCTAAGTAGGCAAAGAAACGCTTTTTGGACTAAACTGATACTGTTTTATTTGTAACGCATTTTCATCAAGGATGCATCAAATGCCCCCTTGGAAAACTGCTAACAGATGTTTGTATATGATGTAGTAGGGACCTGGGTTTGCATGCTGCTTGTCTGTACTTGTATGTTGTGCTGAAGAGGTGCTAATTTTTGTATAAGGTAAAAAAATAAAATTCAAATCCAAGTCTCAGGGTTCCAGATCCTGAGAATTTATGATTCTGAAAATAAGTTTAGTGAACCTCTTCAAACCGTCTCTTTCACAAAAATGACTGGGACTTAGAAACAGACATCACTTGATGAAAATTGATGAAAAAAAAAGTGTCCCCTGAAATAAAATACACTGGCTATATTTATAAATATACTTACTATATTTATAAACTATGGAACAGAGAGATTAGGCCTATTTTATTTTTTACCTGAAGGTAGGCAAATCATATTTTGTATTTTTACTTTCTCCAATCTATAAAACATTATAATTACAATTCTAATTAAACCAGTCTGAGGAATCTCAAAAGAGACTAACGTAATTAACAGAAACTGTGTATCACTTATAAATTATTCCATTATACAAGTATATCACTTTGTATATTGTGCTATACTGTTTTTTTCTTTGTATTTATAGCTATTACAATTGCCTCGTACTTCTAATGGAATTAAGGAATACCTGGAAAACATAAATGGATGATATACAAAGATAATGGCAGAAAATGTCCTGGAGTACAACAAAAAAAGAAGTTTTCACATAAATTCCCAAATGTAACTAACATATATATTAATGAACCTACTCACAAAGAATTCAGGCAAGACTTTTCATAACTACAGATGTAATCACTGGTAACCCCAGCAATGACTACATGATGACCAAAGTGGGAAGGACAAAAAGCTGATCGCTCCTGCAGTTATGGATCACTATGTAGTTGTTTAAAAAATCTTCCCTGACGTCATCAGGGACCTGCTATTCGAAAGAGAGATCACTTACTGAAGCCTCAACACCAGAAGTATCCCCACTCTAAAATGCTACAGTGCTCTTCTAAGCCTCCAGGGCTTGTTTATGTTTAGTGGATGCTACCTCAGATGCTATCTAAATCAGGGCTGGCTTATCTTACCTTTAGCTACCACCTCAAGCATGACTTGCATACTGGACTGGACTATTCTCACCTTCACAGCCACTACTGTTTTCTAAAGCAGTGTTTAGACTCATTTAATAACTTTGAGATTCACCAGATAAAAATCAGTGTGTGTTTGGGTGCTATCAATTGTGTAAACCCAAATTTTCAGGCACAAGCTTAAGAGGCGGGATGATTATAAAGAATCTATTATGACTCAAGAAATTTTGTTAGTAATATATAGAACTTTATAAAAAGGTAGCATAAACATTTTCATATAACACATGAGCATAAGGAAATCACTTTGCTGTAAATCAATGTGAAAAGATTCATAATAAAATACATGAAACTGTACAAGATTGTAAGATGTTAATGTCTTTCCCTAGTCTTCCAATTTTATTTTATATCTATTACAAAAACCTTTATAAATACTCAAATAGCATAAAGAAGTAGAATCTAAAAGATGAATATAAGGAACATAAACTGGAAATATACAATTTCTCAATTACTATTTATCTCACTTTAAACCAACTTGTCTGAGATAAATGATATACATATAGAGAGATAGAATAATCAGGTTAAATTGTTTTATTAATTTATTGAAAAAGCAAAAAAGCTCATTCATAGATCCTGTAAAACTGATAATATATAAATTATCTAATATGGAAATACGTTGAGTGGAGCTAAAACCCAATTTCCAATAGAAAAACTAAACATATATTAACTATTTAATTTCTAACAAAGAAATGAGAGACCATAAATAAAAATAATCTAGAAAATCTGTAATCTCACTTGATCATGAATGCCAACCCACTAAACTACAAGTATATACAAAGACTGGGATTAAAGTTTGGCCAACTTTTTCTGAGAGGAAAAAGCAACCCATTAAAAAAAGAAAACTAAAATCATACAGACATGGGAATAGAAGTAAAGACTTTTTTACAGAGAGACCAGAAAGGCCAAAGTTTTACTCAAGGTCTAGGTATTCAGATAGTTGTACACAATCTTTAAATCTAGCACACAGAATGTGCTGCCAAAGTGGACCTTGACTAATAATACACTTGTCACCCAAGGGAGACTTAAAATCAATTTCTTTTGTACTGTACCCACAAGGAATAATTGGTACAGAACAATACATATATTGTTTCATCTTAACTACCTTAAAATTTAATTCTTTTTATTGCTAATATTTTTTAAAAGCGATTTCAAACACTATCCCTAATTTTTTTTGTGGGGTGGGGGTGGGGTGGGTGATTCCCTGGCTGGGAATCAGACCCAGGCCACAGCGTTGAGAGTGCAGAAGCCTAGCCACTACACCACCAGGGAACCCCTACCCCTGAATATTTTTTGACAACTTATTTAAAAATCCTATTCTTTCTTTCAACACGCTTATACTGTGTGCCTATGAACATGTTCCTATCCTAGACACTGAAATATTTCTCCATGAAACTTAAGAATTTTTTTACATCTTTTCTGCGATAGACAATGAGACTTTTTAAGGCAGGCATGAAGAGTCAATTATGATACCTATCTTTTTTTCCACAGCAATTTTCTTTGTTTCTCTACCTGGGTTAACATCATCTTGTCCCCACTTTGTTGTTGTGTTAGAATGTGGGCAGTGGATGGAATCAACTTGAAACGACTCAGTACTAGAAAGTATAAATTAAAGTAAAGGCTCCTAGCTGATATAAAAATGCACTTAATCCAATTATTAGAGAACCAGAAAAGGCAGAGCTGGGGAGAGAGGTTTCAAAACCGTAACATTTCATAAGATAAACTAAAGTTGGCATCAAAAACTCAGGACTTAAAGAAGAAATACATTAGACATTATTACAATTTTACTAGCATCCTTCACAAGACATTTAAAAAATTTTAAATTTAGGATTACTCAAACATTTAGAAACAGATGTTATAGAAAGGATATCAGAAAAAGAGCAGTGTCAAAGGCCATATTTGCATTAAGGATGTTACCAGAGGTAAATTATATTAATCAAAATTCCATTCTAATATCTGTGTCATGAAAGGACACGTATAAATGACTAAACATAAGGACTGAGACTTCTTACCCCATATTTACATTGGCGGGATGTTGCTCCATACTGGTAGCGACATTGCTCATCAGCATCATACACCTGACCAGGGGCCACAGCTGGATAAAGAAATTCACGCTTGGGAGGCTCATTATCAAGGCAAGTACCACGGCCTGAACTGTTCAACATAAAGGATCAAAGGAAATTAGGTACACTGTGGACTATTTTAATCACAATTATGAAACCATTGTTGATCTGTTTTAATAACCTGATTCATGAAAAACAATACAGTCTACCAAGAAATAATCACATGGCAAAATAGAATAGCTTTACTGAAACCTGAAGAAGAGCTCCAATAGTTTTTCCAGCACCAAGACATAATAAAAGCATCTACAGACAACAATCTGAAAATGTCATGCTGGCCTTAAAACACTGATATAAACTAATTTCTGAAGGAATCAAAACAGAATTTCATATTGCTCTAAGTTTCTTGTTTGTTTTCAGTGAAAATATAACCATATCTGGTAGTAAAATTAAAAACATAAAATGTGGAAAACTAAAAAAATTATAGTTGTAATCCTTTAAGACATAATCTATATACTTCCACCTTGGGCAGAACAATAGATGCTGTGGTAAGACATGTCCAAAGGTTCTTGAAATATTTCAATAATAAATGGGCTAAGTGACAGATGAGGCCAAGATCCAAAGTTCTCCTCTCAAGTATAGTAGAAGTGTTTAGTCTCTCAAAAATTTCATATTTCATCTAGGGTCATCAGAGTTAGGAAAGGGAATGTTCTCCTCTCTATATACTTTTGACTTTTCAAAGTGTGCTTGCACTCAAACGTATTATTTAATTCAGTGGAACAAATAACATAAAGATAGCCAAAAACCAGACAGAATACCTTACTTTAAAGGGCTTTCTACTTTGCTAAATATAATTGTTCATTTTTATTGAGTCAGTGTGCATAAAATAGGACAGATGCTTTTTTACTTTCATTTCACATGTGAGTAAGTTAGAATTTTTAAAGAATTCCTATGCCAACATTTAAAAATTTTTTCCAACATTCCTGTCAATTGTGCCAGCACTTGTGTTTTTTTTCCAAATCTTTTCCATCTACTTTGCCAAAGGAAAATAATTTCACAGTAGAAGTTCCTCAACTATTATTTAGGACAGGACACATTTTCATTTATAGATAAGTAAAAAAGAACCATGCATAATAATGAGTTTCTTATTTACTAAAAATTTTATTGTATTCTTAAAATGTAAAAGTTAATTTACCATATAAAAATGTACATTTGCACAGCAACAAATTAATATCTTTTAAAAGTAGAGCCATGTAATTCATAGGGCAATAGATTGAAAGACCCAATAGACAGAATATTGTATTCTTTACACATTTTTCCTTTCATTTATGCACTTCTTAATTTTTAATCCATAAAAATATTTAGATGGAATATTAAATGTGGTACTAAAATAGATGGATTTTACTATTTGCTATTACAGTCACTTCACTTGTCACTGTTCAAGGTATCTAACTAATAGAGGACAACTTTTTTTTCACCGAGCTACCCAGTATTCATGGCTGAATTATTGTTATTTCCTGCTTATTGCACTTTTAGAAACTGACATGTACTTTGGTAAGACAAATTATTTCTTGATGAGTTTTTTAAAAAGCAAGTTCTTTTTATTCTCTAATGTAAAATACCTTTAATCTATATGGTACATCTGTGTAAATGGTAGACAAATGTAATTCTATTAATAAATTCAAAATTTTATATTAAGGTTAATGATAAAAAGGTCGAGATGAAAAATATAATGGAAGAAGATGGTCCATTTTGATAATATGGAATATTTGTGAGATGACTGAATTAATAGTTTAATTCCCTAGTTTTCTTTCTAAAATATCAGTTTTGTCTCTATTTACAACAAACTTATAAAAGTCTTAATGAAAAAAGTTAAAGATGTAATAAAAATAAAATATCCAGTTAAATACTTCTAAAAATCAATGGAAAAATGTTAAGTACTTAAGTACGGGATACTATTGATAAAAATATTTCCCAATAGCATAACAAAGAAAGTATAAGATATATTCACCTAAGTATATAAGATATAGTCACCAAAGTGGCAGCAACTCAAAATCTATGAAAAATTACTATACATAATTACTTTTAGAAGTACAGAAAATGAAGTAAAAATGTAGAGGAAGAATTATATGGACCTCGATGTTTGAGAATAGATATTTTGAGGGGAAAAAAACCTTTCCTGAGAGCAAACTGAAAATGGACTTCACCCTGGAGGAAGCAGGAATAATGACTACTTTAACACATTTGTTCCCAGGTGTTAACAGTCTTCTAATCATGGTTCATGTTCTTAAAAATAACAAATCAGATGACCATTGCAAAGGCCTCTGGACAGCAAAGAACGCCATACACTGTGGTCACCTGTGGCCAAATTCTTCTGAGAAAGTTTATTCCAAAGTTGATTTTTATTTCAGTTCTTCAGAATTACTTACTGCTTTGTATTAAGATGGTCTAATTAAATATCTACACAGGTCTTGATCCCTCTTCTAAAATATTTTTATAGAAGATTATTTCCATATGAAATATAATAGCAAAAAACCATAGAGATCTTTAAAAAATAAACATTTATATTTAGGAATATGGCATCAACAAAGGCCTTTTGAGATGGATTTGGCGTATTTGTACAAATTACCAATGCCTGCAAATGTCTGTCTTACTATTTTATTAATGACTCTGGGAAAGCAAGTATGGGACAGGCTGACTTAAATTTTTTTTACATTTGAGGTAGAGAACATGTTACATATTTTCCTCCTAGTAACCATGTCTGATATGCATTGTACAATAAAATCTTGTTTAAAGTATTTGGGGGATGGGGTAGTTTTCTATTTTAATTCATAACCAAGGGTCAAGCAACAAAATCACTTTTTGCATAATGTTATTAAAATTTGTCTGCTACTTTCCTGCTAACATCCAGTAAATTAAATCACTATTATAAATGATTAACTCTGAAAATAATTATTACGGATATTTCCATGCTCCTGAGTCATCAATTACATCATAAAATATCACAGATATATGTATAGAAAATAGAGTAAATGGATCTGAGAGATGTATATTTAAACCTAAAAGTGCTTTTTCAATTTTTTTTCATATAAAATTCACAGGTGCTCTACCCTAATTATACCCTTTATTTGCTCCCAGGAAGTAACTAATATTGTGATTGTTTAAAATTATAATTTCCTTGCTTTCGTTAGTAGTTTTATCTCTCAATTACTTATCTGAATATTTTCAGACTCTATAAACCAAGAGTCATACTATAGATTTTCCTTTGTGACTTTATTCTTTTACTCACTTGGTATTAACGAATGTGAGATTATATTTATATTGACAAGTATAACTGTAAGCTGTTCATTTATATTGTTCTTTAATATTCCATTTAAGACCATCCCACAAGTGTTTTTTGTTTATATTGTTCTCTAATATTCTATTTACTATGCCACAAGTATCAAGTAAACATTTGAATTATTTCCAATTTCTGGAAATTGCAAATTATGTTGATATAAATATTTTTGTATAAGTCTCCAAGTGCAAATGTTTTTCCTTTCTTAAAAATATTATATGTGAGTTATTTTCTTATGAGGGCTGTCCAGAAAGGATCCAGTCATGTAATATGAATAACAGAGGTATTTATGGCTGGGTTTTTTCCAGACAGCCCTCGTATACCTTATAATTGTTTCCTTTTAACAAAATGGAAGCGTGAATACTTTTTATTTAATTTAGGGTTCTACTTAATCAATATAACCATACAAATCTTATGAGGCTGAGCCTAGTGTTATTTATGATACTATTATCAAAGTGATAATAGTAGTGATATTATATATAAATCTTGAATTTCTCATTAAATGCCACTTTTAAACACAGATGGTTTGTACCTTAGTGTCATATGAGAATTTTTCTACTCAGAAAACAGAAAGCTCACTCATTAATAAATCAAGTGAAGAATACTATTAGTAGCTCCCATCTATGAGATGCTAACACAATAGATACTCTTTTCCAGAGCAAAACTACATACATAAAAAGTAGAACTATGATTATTTCCCTAGTAGCATATATTTCACAATTAAAAGCCTAATCCTAGTTAAAATCTACAGCAATATAATTATTGAATTCACAGACTCAACTTTTGTTTATGCTAATTAGACAAGGCAAAAAAATGTATACAAGTTTTTTCCTTGATTATGAAATACTTAGTAAATCAAAGTAAATACTTAGCAAATCCCTGCAGCATGATAGCAAAGTCATATTTTATGTAGTCTACTTCTAATTTAGAGAAGTATTATTTACATAGCTCTAAAGTTAGCCTTGAAAATAAGAACATGAGCCAGAGCTGAGTCTTCAACTAAAATTTACAGATCCTTACGTAAAATATGCACTCTTGGCTTTGTTTCCAGAACACATGAGGACATACTCCTAATTGTAATTCTAGATTTATTTTTCACTTAAACAATTATACTATAAAGTACAGACCTTCGGTCTACCACACAGTCAACTTAAAAATAAATCTTTCTATATAACCCTGTACATATCTTAACAGTCTCTTAACAACAACAACAAAAAGTTAACATTTAATGCCATCTTCTATTTTTTTCCACAACATGGTACTAATAAAACTAAAGTTAAGCATAAATAAATTAGGTGTGGTATCATCTACGGCAAATCAAGTGTCTTACCCACTATGTTCTCATAAACTGCTCTATCAGTCTTCACAAACTAACAATACATTATCTCCTAAAATGAGTAACTCAAAGTCAGACCTTTCTCTCACGCCCTCTGTATGACTGTGGTTCGAGAAGATAACTGAACTTGAGCTTTCCAATACACAAACACTGTACTAATAATAATGGTTTACTCAGTTATGCTCTCTTTTTCTCTGTATGTAATAATGACTTAACAATGGTATTTATGGGTTTGAGTGACGTCCCTAAAACGTGTCAGACAAATGGAAGGAGGAAAATCCTGTTTGTTCGATGGTTCCACATGAAAAAGACATCCTACCTAGAAAACTGTTTTCCGTCTAATAGATTGATTTTGACCTGCAAAGGTAATGGCTATAAAGGAAATGTGAGAGCCTTGGTCATCCTCTTCATCTTATATCATTCTCTGGTAGTTCTACACTCACCTTTCTTCCTAGTTCACCTTCAACCACCTTCAAACATAATGCTGCCTTTGCTTTTCTCAGCTTCCATCATTTCTGTGAAAATGGCTGGTCTCTATTTAATTTGGAACTGTAGGAAATTTTGCTATGGATCTTTGACAGTTCAAACAATTTAACAGACTTTAATTTAAATAGAGCAAGAGCTGATTCACAGAGGGCTTGGAATTTTTGAAAACTATATGAAATTACTCTGTACTACCACTAAGTGGTGGAAAATATATGAAAAAACTGGCCTAAATGACTTTTGGCTGTCTTCCACTGCCTGGTAAATTAGCCCATTGTCATCAGTGAGAGTGAGCCGTAATACCAGGTTCAGCTTTCTCTATTTTCTAAGTAAGTAAATAAATAAGTAAGTCCCGCAGGCAGATAGGAAGGACACTACCTGCAAAGCCGTCCGTCGAAAACATCAGAAGCTGGCAAAACACGTCCATTTTAACGGAAATGGGTTCTTTATTATTTAATCAGGACGGCTTCGGGGCGATTCATGAACCACTTATTGAATCACCGAGTTTAAGAAATCTGAAAAAAAATATTGGGAGTTGGTAAACACCATCTCCTGAGTGATCAATAGCATGTAGTGTTTCAGAATGACACGAGAGACTTTTTTACTCTATTGGCGTTTAAAGGCCATGGAATTGTTTCCAGTTGAACATAGTGAATAGTGAATCTCTATAAATCATAGAAAGCTCATTGTTAAAATCCACCATCATCTCTGGCCTATACAGTAACTAAGTAGAGAAAGGTATGCATTTTGCTGGCTGGGCTGCAGTTCCTAAACAATTCATCTTTCAG
Source organism: Lyroderma lyra (assembly GCA_004026885.1). Classification (NCBI taxonomy): domain Eukaryota; kingdom Metazoa; phylum Chordata; class Mammalia; order Chiroptera; family Megadermatidae; genus Lyroderma; species Lyroderma lyra. Next base: position 423,319 of record PVJL010000162.1, on the reverse strand, counting down.
GATTTCTTTTTCTTGAGAGGAGAAATTGACATAAAATGTTGTAAGTCCTTTCGAGCCAACTATAAAACACAAATGTAACCTCAATCCCTGATCAAAATATTACTGGATTTTAAAAAATATCACACATAGCTGCTAAAGCAATTAAGTCCACTGCATTAATAAAGAAGAACAAAGATATTCAAGAAAGTAACTATAATGTCTTTGTGCTCCAGTGAACTGACCTTTTTAAAAGGCTTTATATTTTAAAAACCTTTATTGCTTGCTCAGATTATGACCAGAGTTGTTTAGTTTATTATTAATATTAAAGATGGGGAATAAAGCCAACTTTTCCCCAAATCTCTACTCATTGTCTTGCACAGCTATCTTTCACAAATGGCTTTATTAATAATCTTGTGAGTATTCCTACAAGAATGCACAACAGAAATATTTTTTAAAAATACAGGATAAATAAGCTCATTAGAATGCTATCAACACTAATCATGCTTACACCTATGAAATGCAAAGAGAGAATAAGGCTTAAATAATGCTTTTGGATTAATTCTTTTAATTAATTCAGTGAAACATTTTATTGCAACTAGTAATAATTTTACATTTTTCACCAAACCAGTGGTGATTTGTAAACTATTATTTTATCAGCAATTTTGGGATTCCCTTTTGGAGTATTTTAACAGCCTTGCTATGGTTTCAACTAGGCAGGTGCTGGCAGGAGATAAAAACTGTTTCTTGTATTTAGTATGCATATAGAGACAGTCCTAAGCAAATGAGCTATGCAATAGAAACAGGATAGAGGGGCAAGAAAATGGGACTTGAAGAGGAAAAAAGGATGGAAGCCCTTGAGAATGCACAGGAATACTAAGTGTGTTATATAATTTGTCTTTCTGGTGACAGACACTATCATTCCATTAGAAAAACATGAGCCAAGTGAAGGGAGAAATTTCAGATCTGACTTGATTTCTGGGGAGAGCAGATCTTCAACAATGTTTAAATTTAGGTAATATGATCTCATTAAAAACACCTTGGAAAATGATAATGTTGGTGGTTTGTGTTAAAAACTACCAAACGATGTCAAACAAATTATCTGTGGTTTATCTTTATAGCCCTTCACCTAGTATTGGCAGTAGGCAGCACAGTGTTATAATTATCTATTATTAGGATTAAAATTTGTTAGGTTATATAGAAGAGTTACTTTCCAAAATGAATTTCCAGCTCCTTCAATTTCATTATTATATAACTCAAAAAAGACTATTTTAGAGATTTATCTTTTGATTTTTGATTGAGCAAACCATTGTGTTAGGTAATTTAAAATCTCTTGTTCAAGGCTTCTAAAAAAAACATAATTACAACTTTTCAGGATATGATCTGGCCATTCACAGATAGGAAGCAAAACTTTAATAAATAATGTTACCCTAGATAACCTATCTGAATGTTTTTTTTTTTTATTATTTTACACTATTATCATGCTAATGTGAACTTAGGACAACAATTTTTTGAAAAGATTTCTGTTGCTCACCAGTGCTTTATATGACTCACTTTTTCATGGAGTATTTAATCTCTCCTCCCCAAGAAAATGTGGCACAAAATAGTTGAAGTTAATGATAGAGCAGTAAAGCTAAGAACCTTGATATTATTTGAAATAATATTTACCACTTAATAAAATGTCCATTAAGTGTTTTAATACATTACAGCATTATACATAATTATATACATAATAACCTGATGTATTTATTATTACCTAAACTCATTTAACAAAATGAGGTCACTGAAGATTATAAAGGTGAAGTAACGTGTCCAAGGTCGCACAGTTGGAAAGTGAGACCTAAGTCTATTAGTTTCCACAGTTCAATACTGAAGCCCTAAGGCAGGTGAGATGTGGAAGAACATCTGCTTTCCTAAACATAGTTATACGAGCTAATCATTCTTCATTATACATTAAAGGACCAGCAAAGAAGGTCCCAAAGTGTAGAAAAGATGAGCCACTTAACAAATCTTCAAAGACAAATGTTTACTTTCTCATTTTTATTTTCTGGGTGTTTGATTTTTGTTGTTGTTGTTTGTTACTATTAGATACTTTAACATTCTTACAGAACTCAGTTTTTTTTTTTACCAACAAAATAAAACATATAATCATTGAATTAAAGTTTGACGTATGCTCTACTAAATTATGTAAATCTACATTTTTTTCCCTGACATTGCTTCTCACTTACTGAACATTTCTAACACTCACATCATCAACCCCACCAAAATCCTAGCTCCAGTTCCTCTGATCTATTCAGTAAGTTCAAGTATAAAGAAAACAATTTACCACAATGACATAGTAAGTATTTTGGGAACAGCCTGAAATATCACTGGGCCCTAGAAAGGTTACTCATTATGCAAATTTGGAAGCACTACACATAAGGCTTCTACCAATGGCATAATTCTGGAGCAATGCCTCATCACTCTCCAGAGATTACTTACTCTAGAAAGCTGGTGATATAGTCTCGACTGCAGGCAGACCAGGAAAAAGGATTGGTATTTGCAGTAATGTGAGCTGCCATAAGTTTTGCTGTTTCATGACCTTTCGTCCCACAAGAATTTCCAATTCCATCATGGTTCATACCAAAACTGTTTTAACAAGGAAGAAACATAAGAAACAGAACAGAAATAAGAAAAAAAAATAAAACAAACAAACCCCCAAATACATTCTTTATTTCCTTATTTGATCATTTATTAGCTTTATCAACACACGCCTTCCATAACAATAGACTAGATCCTCTAAGGAAATAATATGATTAAAGTTAAAGAAACTAAGAAATAATTCAATGATATAGTGTATTTCTAAATCTCTTTTAATTTATCTTATAATCTCAAATGCTATCTCATATGATATCATCTATCCTTGAACAGATAGGGAATACATATTAATTCTCACTTTATAGATGAGAAAAACAGAAATTTAGCAGATAAGATCATACAATTAGTTAAGTGTTGAAATTGTTAGAACCTGTCTTTAACATGCTAGAATTCATACTACTTCACTACGCTGAATTCAGAAGGAAATTATAAAATGATGGTTCTGATCCATTGAGTTTTAGGTTATAGACCAAACACAGAAGTCCTTTTTCTTATGGGTAAAGGAGAATTAATGCATATCTAATTCATTTTTGTGTATATGTGTGTTTTCAAAACACATTTTGAAAAACCTTAAATACATTAGTAATGTAATAATTATTAATGTAATGAAAAATCATAAATACATTAATCCTTAAACACATTTAAGGATTATGGAGAGAGTTTTTCTTTACCATGGCCTTCCTTCATTTTTCAAAGGTTTTCTTTGTCAATGACCATGCTTAGTGCTGTCAATGTGATCTAAACACGTATTTCAATGATAAATCATAAATTTTTTTTCTGTAAAGGATATGCCCACTGCATATGAATAAATGTTAGCCCTTCTTCACAAGTAGCTAGAAGTTTAGGTTGAATATTACTTTAAAAAATTAAGTTATGTTTCCACTGTGACATTCTAATAAATGCACCGTAATATAAGTTCAAGGAAATAAGTGATTTGTGTGACAAAAGTATAAAACAGATGAGGGTAGTTGCTGGAGAAAAATTTGGAAAGATGGTTGAGAATAGATAATAAATGAAAGTGAATATTAATACTTTTGGCATTGTATTAATGAGACATTGAAGATTTGTAAGAACTAAAGATTTCTGAGTAGGAGAACATGGAATTGACCTATATTTTAGACAAATGTTACAATAATTCTGTGGTGGAGACATTGGAGTGGGAAGGGGATGGAGCCAGGGAGAGCAGAGAGAAGACTGTGAAATTGAGAAATGATGTGGGTCTGAATTAGGGTATAGGATAGAGAGATGGGATGAGATCTGAGACATGTTTAGGAAGCTGAATGAATTAGTTTTCATAAATACAATTTAAAAGGGCTATAATGACATATAACATATTCACATATTAGAGGCAGAAAGGAGGAACCAGTAACCTAGGTGGAGGGAGTAACATAAGCAAAGGAAGAGAAGTGTACGAAAGTATCCAGAGCTCTGTGTTAAAATACCAAATAACTTTCCAAGAACGCCAATATATAGTCTCCCCATTTTATATCAACACACCGGAGTCAAGCTATTTAAATGCTCTTCTAGGAACATGATTGTGGAGTTTACACTTTGATAAATTAGACATATATTCTGTCAAAATAATCAGTCACAAATTTATATAAAAGGCTCCTTTCTGCAGATTTTTAATTCAATAAACTTAATAGTCTGTATTTCCTTCAAAGGTTGATGCTACAGTGTGAATACCACTATAATTCTTTTCAAATGATGATAGCTTTAAAAATATTATTTCCTTTTAGCAGCAGTCTTTTAAATATCCCTGAGTCATGTTAAGACAGGTGTAGGCAGGCACAGACAGTTTTAAGAAAATCATTTTTTTAAGATCCTCAACTTCCTTATGTACTCTTTTCTTAAAAAAAAAAAAAAAAGTCAGTCTTCTTTGTTTGAAACCACCTTTCTCCCACTTACGAAAGAAAAACTTATCTTTCACCCATTCATAATTTTACAATAGTTCATTGCTTTAGAGTTAAAAACATGGGCTTCAAGAAAAGAGAAACTGGAAAAATTTGGTGTCAGTGTTGAGAAAGAGAACGACTTTAATGATTGAATGATGTATCAAGCAGTTTCCTGCTTTCATCAAATTTAAAGGAGAATATAATCAGATTAACAGTTCATAGATTGTTAAAATATTTTTTGATGATAGATCACCATGGCTAGATTTTTGAAAACTAATTCAAAAGAAGTTAAACAAATTGAGTCATATTTCTATAATAAACTCATTTCATTTCATCTACTTACTTATATGAACAAAGCATGCATCATTTACAGAAACAAAATAAAAAAACTGAATGGATACTGAAATCCTGCCTCATTGTATAACAATACAGAGATAAATGCAGTAATTGAAAAATTACATCTAATTAAAGCAACATCTTCTTATAAAAATGTTCTTCTATATTTAATTATTGCTCATGTGAGCAATCATTAATAATAATTGTAATGTAATAACCATATAATCCAGAAAAAGAATTTCTTTTTGATTGCAGAAAATTTTAAAATTTAATTCCAATTGATATATATTTTTGTTATGGAGACATCTGATATAATTAGAACACTTGTAAGCATAAAATACACATTTAAAATATATTAAAAATAGTAAAATATACATTAGGGTAGTATTCTGGGAGGGAGAGAAAAAGTATGTGTAGACATAGTGAGTTAAGGAGGAAAAAGTGATAAAAATTTTTACTGTAAAAGAAGAATCTGTATATTTTTAAATGGGCAATGATAGTTACCAAGTTGCTATGGCATTTAGAGTCAATTAGATATATTTCTAAGAGGCATGTAACAATTTTGTTACTTACAAACTAATATTTATAGTACTCCAGAAATTCTGTCCTTTGCAATTACTTAGACATAAAATAAAAAATTTTAGACATCAACTCAAAAATACACAATAAGGTACATAGTTTTTAAAAATTCATTCAGAATATATGAGGAAAAATACTTTTTTCCCTATTGAGAGAACTCTATCAATGAAGAGTCTGGAAAAAAAACAAACAAACAAAGAGTGAAGCTCATTAGTGATTGGAAAGAATCAACAAGAGGCTACTTTAAAACCACCACAGTTTATCCAGAAAAATCAAACACATGCAAAGATGTGTGATTCAAAAGGAATGAGAAATAGATCTATAAATATGTAACATTAAAAAAGAAAAAGAACAGAAAAGTACAAATAAAAGATGGACATGGCAGGAAACAAATGCTGCTACAAAATTGATAAAAATTAAAAACATGAATTTGAACAAACTTAAGGAAGCCATCATTTTATAAAAACAAGAATATAATGCAGAGTATGAGCAAAAGAAAAATTGGGCAAATGCTAAAACACATTTCTCATAGGAGTAAAAAGAGCAAGCAAAATGAAAATGGATAAAGAGCTTAAAAGCATCAAAGTAGGGGAATCCAACATAAAAATTTCTGTTGTCCCAAAAGAACCAAAATAAAAAACAGAAAGAAAAATAATTAAATAATTCATGAGAACTTGAAGAAATAAAAATGGCTAAAATCTGATCAAAGTGCATTAGTCTGTTCTAGGAAAAACTGTCAGAATGAATCCACACTGAGTCACACCCTAGTAGACCAATGTCTTCAAAAATGAAATATATTTTGGGCAACCGAGGCAAAAGAACAAATTATCTAATAGTAAAACAGTCAGAGTAGCCTCAGATTTCTCCATGTTGACACTGAACACCAGCAAAGCTTGAAGCAATGCATAGCAAGAATCTTGCATCCAGCCAAACTGAGTATAAAATCATCTTAAATAAGAGAACACAAGGAATAGAGTTCTCATTAATCATTCTTACAAAAAAAAAATGCTAGAAGATAACTCTCAGCTTTGTTTAAGAATAATGTGAAAGTTTGATGGTTTATTGACATCATTTGAGTTTCATAGCAGGCAATGCATATAACAAGTAGAATTGGTCACCAGTCCAATTAACTTCCTTATCATACTTCTAATTATATTTTGTTTATTGTTTTGTTTTGTGAGGTTAATTTTAGTCTCTTACATGCATAACATATGATATTTTACATCATTCTTAAGAGAGAATAAAATATATATTTACATTTTAAAGAATAAGTATAAAGAAACATCCATGTTATCTCTACCAAACTTAATAGAGCATTTTCAGAATAATAAAAGCTTGTCTCTTGTGTTTACCTTCACAATCAAATTTTTCTACTCCCCTGAGAGAGAATTACCGTCCTAACATTTTATTGTCACCATCCCCCATGTAACTCTAAAAAATATATATTAATTCCACCTGGCTTAAAATCTACAGAAGTGGAACCACACTGTATAAATTCTTTTATAACTTGCTTCTTTCATTCAACAATGTGTTAGAGCCATCTTTGATGAGTTGTACATGATTCATTTCCACTGCTATGTAGATTTCCACTGTAAATATACCATTTAATTATCCATTCTACGATAAGGGATTTGGGATGGTTCCTCATATGGGGCTACTATGGACAATGCTGCTATGAGCTTTCTTGAATATATCTCCTGATACTCCATATATGAATAAGAATACATCTAGAATAGCTTCTTAAAGTTTTGGTCTCAAAATCTTAAAAATATTGAAGTCCTCAAAGACCTCCTGATTATGAGGCAATGTGCAGTGATATTCATCATATTAAAAATTAAAAATAAGCAATTAAAAGTTTTTAATTTTAATAAGAAACTCATATTTAATACAAATGACGATATTAAAAGTTTTCAACTTTCTGAAACAAAAGAATTGCAATGAGAAGAGTAGCATTATGTAATCATATTTTTGCTAATCTCTTTGGTGTCTGACTTACTAGAAATTAGCTAGATTCTCATATCTGCTTCTTCATTCAGTCTGTTGTGATATTCTGTTTTGGTTGAAATGTATGTTGAAAATTTGGCCTCACACTAACATGTAGTTAGAAAAGAAAGGGTGTCTTTATAACCCTTTCAGGCTTTTTTTTTATATTACAATAAACTTGACAACTAGTAAATTTTTTAAAGGTTAGCTACGATGTGGATTCTGAAACCCTATCAATGATCTTTATGCATTCTGTTTCATTAGTATCACCAATCCAATCAGAAAAGTCTTTAAGTATTAGGAAGCTGTCAAGATTTTAATAACAGATACAACTATTCCTAAATTCTAATTTTCACTCAAAAGCTCAAATTTTATCATTGGCAATACAGTGTCTATTGTTTTTCTCGAATAACAAGCTAATTTGCTCATTTTTCAAGTGAAATTCTGCCAACTACCCATAGTTTCTCAATTGTTCTTCCAAATAAAAATTGTGTTCCAGGAAATAAGTAGCTAGGTCATCTCAAAAAATTGCACAAGTGCTTTTCCTTGTAACACTCATCAGATTAAAATATGGAGCAAAAGTGCTTTACATATTTCTCATTTTGTCACACAAATATTTTTAAAAGACTTAGGGTTAGGATTTAATATAATAAATAATTTTTTGGCTTCATCAAGGACATGCTTAAGTGAAACTGAAATGGTGGTAACAAATACCATGACTACAATTATGGTTGATTTGATTCATGCTAAGGTGCCAGCACTTACAACTACCATTGCTTTTGGACAATCACTGTAAATGTCAACACAATTAAAAACCAAAAATAAATAAATTGATAAACAAATGGCAAATTAAGTCTTGGTTTTTATGAACTATTTTCTTAAAATAGTTCAGTATGAAAATATTTTCAAACCAGTGGTACATGGACCACAATTTGAGAATCATTGCTCTAGGATATATGTGGTTATGTAAAATTTAAACTATGTAAGGCCAAACAGCCTCTCAAAGTGGTTCCACCAATTTCTATTCTCACCTGTAGTGTGTAAGAATCCTGGTTGCAGTACATTCAGTTAGATAATTTGATTTCCGGTGGCAAGAGTATGTTTAGTTTTGTAAGGAACTGCAAACTGTCTTCCAAAGGCCTATTAACAATAAATCTTAAGCCTACATATTGTTTGACACAGGGATCCACTAGTTACTTCACAAAGCAGAAAGTATTTTTTATATTTTATTTTATTCACAGTACCATATAGTCAGAGTTTAATAATTGGTGATAAAGTGCTTAGATGCTTAGTGAAGTGGATGAAAAATCTACCACCTAAGATTAGTATGGATAACCTGAAGAGATTCACAAGGTTAAAATGCAGATCTAACAAACAAACATTCTCTTGTAAACATGGGATCCATAGAGCTGCTGTGAGCTCCACTCTCACTATGAAGAACTTCACTTTCGTTTGCCTCCCTTGTTCTCGTAAATCCCCTAACTGGAGTTACATAACTCACACTTGCAGGCAGGCTCAATTCTACCTGTGGGTTCTGGGGCCAATTCCGTTCATTCCTAGAGATAAGTTAAAGAAATTGAACCCAAAAGCTCTGTGAAGCAGCATTAAAGTATGGCAGATTGTTGGTCCAGTTCTATTCTAGTTTTTCAGGTAATTGTAGTTGTTGGGCTCTGGTCCTATTTCTTATGAAGAAGACACGACTTTATACCTGAGTCTTACTAACTGAATCTCTTGTTTATTTCACCTGCTCCTGAAACTCTGAGACCCTGAACAGTATTTCACTTCTTTTTGAGCAGGAATTCCATTTGGCTTTGGAATACTGAAGTCCCAAGTATGTAACCCAAGCTCACACATGCTCTACCCTCTGGGATACACATAGTCATGCACAGAACTTCCATGATATTGACAATTCCTTGGCTGAACTTTTATTTAAGCCAGACTAGTAAAGTTCTCAAAATGTGAATTGGATATAATGTGCTTAATTAATTAGCTAACATAATTTGCTTTAAATAGACCCCTGTTGGTTATACAACAAGGGATATTGGGACCTAGATCAATTTAGAAAAAATGAAGTTATATCTGCTATGTAGCATAGGAACACATAGTTGCTTTATTAAAGTTACTTATTAGAGTGTTATTTTACTCATGGCTTTGTGTGCTTTTGTTAAGAACTAGTGATGTTTATGTATTGTGCTTCACTCAAAAATAAAAGGTGAAAGCCAAACAGAAGATAGTGACTGTGAACTGTGGCTTAAAAGGAAAAAGATGATATATTCAGTTTGTTTTATTGGGTTTGATCAAAGCCTTTAGTAGTTTACTTTATGGAGGAAAAATAACTGTAAATTTATGCATTTGAAACTGACTGCTAATTAATTTTTTCATTGCAAACAATCCTTTTAAACACAACTTTAAATAACAGGATCTTAAGAACTGCAACTATCCCATTCATTTGGCCTGATTTCAATACCCAAGTTCTGGACTTTATCTCATATGAGGACAAGTGTTCATTCAGTGCATAAGGAAACACTCAGGAATCATGCAAATCTCCTATTAACCTACCACTGGCATTTTAATAGAAAGGTTAATTATGTCTTATCAGATGCTTTTTATGGAAACTGACACCAAGATACCAAAAGTAATATAGGAAATTAAGGAGTCAGAAACAACAGAAGTAATTTTGATGAAGAAGAAGAGAACTTCAGTATTTCTTATAAAAGTATGGGAACTAAAACACCATGACATTAGAATAGGGAACCATTGAAAATACAGTAACAATAAAAGCCCCCAAACAAGTATAGGACAATATCAACATTGGTTAAATCTAAATAGTGTGCACGTGGATATGTAACAATACACACACACACATGCACATAGATGCATGTGTAAAGTATTTCATAATAAAACATTTTAAAAGAACATGTCTATATAGTTAATTACAAGTTTCTTAATATATACAGAATACTTTGTTCTAGAACTTAGCGATGGAATTTTCCTCTCAAACCAGTGATACAAGATAACCAAGATGGTTTTCTAAATTGTGCAACTTTAATTCTAAAGTTTTAGAGACAATTTTTGGAATTTTACTCCAGAAATAATGGTATAAATTGTTATTACATGTACAGGATAGTCCCCATATAAACCTATTTAAGCTATTTTACACACTAAATCTGTGCCTCTGAAATGAAAAAGAGTATATGACAACACTGTTGGAATTGTCAATTAAACAAAATGAAATATACTTAAATTTTTTCTGTAGAATTAATATTTGGACAAAAGCATGTTTAATAAAAAAAAAGAGAAGTGAAAGTTACTGAAGAAACTCTAAAAGGGACTTGTAAATATTATCAAATAGTTCTACAGGTAAGTGGTTCTTATTATATCTTCTAAATTTAAAATTTTGTGTTTTTCTTATTTTCCTTCATAAAGATAGACCACGACCACTACATAACCCCAGCCTAATGGTTTTGTTTTTTGTTTTAACTCATGAATGAGAGTTAGTCAGATGTTCTTGAAGCAATTGCTCAAGAGCTGAAGAATTGATCAAGAGTAGAAAAAAACAACAATGATTAAAAATGAGGTGTTCCTTTGGGATAGGAGCTTTGTTTTCATCATCACTGTATCCACAATACACTCTATATTAGGTAAGTATAGTAGGTACTCATTAAGTCTCTTGAATCAAATTGTGCATGAGCGAAAAACTACAGATCAACTGTGAAACAGAAGAGACAGCATTTGGGAAGCATCCTATGTACATACCTCCCTTAATGGTGAATAATGTAATAAAAATATGTAAAATCATACAATAAATAATAAAAAGGGGAAAGGGTAGAATTTGGGTCAAAATAAGTTGCATCTCCATTCAGAGACAAGGTGGTTGCCATACAGACACTGAAAGATTGAGCAATAAAGACTATTGATTAAATTAAGCTTCTGTGACTCCAAGTCTATTATATGCATCAACCTATTGACACACATGCTTTTCTCAAATATTTTTCTACAGTAAATTAGATATTTTTCTAAACAAATGACATTTTTCCTTTGAAACTACATTTAACAAAACAAAATCTTATATACATATAAAAAGAAATACATACAAGGAGATAATTCCTTATTTATTTTTACTTTTTAGGGTATATGAGAGACAGCCCATTTATAATTGTATTTTATATCATTTAATCATATATTATATGACCACTTACTGCAAAAGTAATATAATATATTTTGTACCAGAAAAATAATAGTTTACTCTTGATTTTGGTACACAATTCTTATTGGTTCTTTTGGAAGATTTATAAGATTATGAAGAGTAAACACAGACTACTAAGAATAAATTTAATATGCATTTAGTCTGGAGATTCTTTTTAAAATCATAACAGATGTTTTCAAACCAAATAGAAGATCTGTATAGTAAGGAAAATCTTAAAATGTCTAATTCAGTTTTTGCATCTAAACCATGTTAATTTTACTGTGTTGCTAATATATGAACATCATTTTTTTTTTACTAAACAATTATGGTATTTAAACTCTGCCTTGCATATTGTTAAATAATCACTAGTACATAGAGTGTATACTTCTAAATTCAGCCACTAAAGGAAAAAAAGTAGATGCTCACTTAGCTCTTCAAAAAGATAACACATATACAATTACAGAATTAAATAATAGTTTCCTAATTTTAAAAAATTATTAAATTTTTCTTTGAAATATAATTTTAAAAAGTGATGAGATAACGATAGTCTAAATTGTGACAACCAGAAAATCTCAAAAATAAGCCTTCCCATTACAGCAGAAAAATGTAAGGAAATAAAGAGACATCTTTCTTTAAAATTATTTTCCATTTGTAATCGCCTTGATCTGTTCTTATTCATAACTTATCTTGGCTATGAATCACTTATTATAATAAAAGCAAAGAGAAAATTTAATAGATGTACTCAGAGCCTTCTATACCCACATCTGGCAAACATTTTTAGATTTAATAGTTACCCAATAGGATAGTTATTACAATTTGCTCATATGTTTTCTAAAACAGAATTTGGAACTCAATTTTACTTTTGGTCTTTATTTACAATTTATTAAACTAAGTGAACTCAAGATTTGAACTTATTTAGGAAGATATTTAACAGGGGAGGAGTGGAATCTAGACTCTTCCCATACCTGTGTAAAGTAAGTTTACATTTAGTGTAAACACTTCTGAGTTGAAAGTTACATTTCCAAAGCCAATGAAATCACTGTAATACAATTACATCTTTTATACTACTACTTTACACTTTTTTCCTTTCATCAAACTATGAAGATGGCAGGGACCAGAGGAAACAGACTATTAGAGACAGTATATAAGATTCTGGATGCAGTGCTTATGTGTGTGTGCATGTATGTGTGTGTGTGTGTGTGTGTGTGTGTGTGTGTAATTGTATAATAATTATGGCAAAGATAAGGAAGGTAGCTGGAACAAGGTAACTTTTGCCATTATAATCTTCACTGTACTATGGGCAAAATGTAAGTAAATTAGTTTAAGATGGCTGAAATGTTTATCAACCAATCAGTACAATGGTACCTGCCAACAAATTAATTTCTTTGTTTTTCCAGCAAAATTAAGTAAATGCCTTATCAAAGTTGATAATAACTAAATTCTACTTTTATTTCTATAACATAGACACACATATATACTTACTTTGCAGTAATTATCTCACTAGACTTACCTATTTTTTGTCATTAGTATATAACATGGCAAAAGCTTAGTTACTGAAATAATTTGATCATTAGACTTTATTATAATAACTTTTCTAAAAAAAAGGTTTATTATCATTGTTTTAGCTTCTTTGGAAATGTCTACATATGCGACTGCCTATGTATGAAAATATATATTGTATATATAATATGCATGTGTATGTATATGCATGTAGTGCATATACAAACAGATAACCTAATTTTAGCATCTTACTGGCCTTGACTAAATGTAATATTTATTAAAAAGGCAATAACAAGTACCATTTTAATAACAAAAGCAATATGTTACAATTCAAAAAATATAAAGTCTTATAATGGATTCACAAAATCTAATATAAAAGGAGAAAAATAATAAAATAATATTACGTGCATGGTATAACTAGTTTGTGTAAATAACAATGGCACTATACAGCTTTGAGGCTTAATCAAATGAGCGTATAAAATACTTCAGTCATGTTCCATTGACTACAAATGTTCCCATTCCAGAAAAAAAAATTTCAATTGCTTCTTCCATCAAGTGGCGTTTTAGAGTTAGACCTTAAAATATAAACATTATCACGCATTCATTAGCAATTATTGACAGAATGCCTATTACATCACATTAGAACTATTTACCTCAGTCCCTGCTACCCAATACATCATGTCTGCTTTTAAATTTAAAAAATTGCAAGGCATTCTGACACACAGTTAAAAGAGACAAAACAAGCATCAAAACTAAGCTCAGAGATGACACAAATTCTAGAGTTAACAGGGAATGTAAAGTAATTATGATTATTACGCTATGAGCTACAATGGAAGGAGTAAATATGCAAGAGCAGATAAGTAATATAAGCAGAAAGATGAAAATTGTAAGAAAAATATCAAAAGTAAATGCTAGAAATCAAAAGCTGTAAGAGAATTTTAAAATGCCTTTGATTGTCTCAGCAGGAGGCTGATCTCACTGAGGAAATAAGTGCGTATGATAATAGGACAATAGAACCTCCCAAACTGAAATGCAGAGAAAAAAAAAAAAGAATGAAAACAAAAAGTACAGAATGCAACTTTCATTAACTCTGGGACAGTATCTCAGGGTAAAACACACATGTAAATTGAATACCAGGAGTAGAATAAAGAATTATCCTAATACCAAACTCAGAGAAATATCTCGTCAATTAATTTCATGAACTCATCCTAGAAAAAGTGCTACATAACTCATTGCTGAATATCACTACAAACACCTTCAAAGTACTCCCCTTGAGAAACTAGGCACTGATGCCAGTGCCTAGTTCACTCTTCAAAGCGATTTTGGAACTCTTTTTCTGGAATGGCCATCAGAGCTGTCCTTGTATCTTGCCAATGTTATGACACTTTACCAAGTTGTTTATACAGTGCTGTCAACGTAAGTGCATGGTAGCAAGTTTGCAAACTTAACTGTCAGATTTTGGGTACAACAGCTCTGATGGCCATTCCAGAAAAAGAGTTCTAAAATTGCTTTGAAGGGTGGACTGGGTGCTGGTGTCGGTGCACAGCTTCCCAAGAAGAGTACTTCAAAGGTGACTGTAGTGACATTCAGCAAAGAGGTAACACTTTGTCTAGGATAAGTTCGTGAAATTAATTGTCCTACCTCATATTACAAGAAATGAAAATTAACACCAATATCTCTCATGCAACAATCCTCAACAAAATATTAAGAAATCAAATTCAACAATATAGAAAAAAATCTAATCACTAGACCATGTTTCTCATGTGAAAGTCATATGTGATTGCATGTCCAGAATGAACTATCAAAAATGAAATGTGAACATGGCATCTATGTTCAAAATTCCTCAGTGAGTTCCATTGTCCTAAGAGATAATCTGCAAGCTCCTTATTTATATATTATCTCTATCATCTACTTGTCTACCTCACCAGTTTCATCTCGCAACTTCTTGTTTAAGCATTTCACCATCCAGCATAATAAAAAAAAAAATGCCAATAGAGAATTTTAATCCAATGTAAAATATGTTCTTCAAAAGTAAAAGTAAAATTAAAAGTTTTAGAAAAATAAGAGTTAAAAGTTGCCAGGAAATCTGCATTATAAAAAGTACTAATGCCTATGTAATCCTTGCTAAAACATGTCACCCCAATAAGTATAACAATAAAAATGAATTAAAAAAAAAAAAGTACTAATGGAAGTTTTTCAGGTGGAAGGAACATAATACATGAAAACATGGATCTACATGAAAGAATTTTCAAAAGTACCTGAAATGGTAAATATATGTATAAGTATAAAATATGTTTTTTAATCTTTTTAATTTCTTTAAAAGATAACTGTCTAGAGCAAAAATAATTGCAAGGACTTGTAAGACTTACAACATATGAAGAAGTAAAAATCTCTGACAACAATAACTAAAGGATGGGAGGGAAGAAAAAACATATAATATCTTATTCTACAGGTGAAGTGCAACCTTTTAAACCAGAGAGCAACCACTAAAAAATAAACGGGAGTTCCCTGATGGTGTAGTGGCTTAAGGCTTCGGCTTTGGCACTGGTGCTGTCAGCACTGCGGCCTGGGTTCGATTCCCAGCCAGGGAGTTACCCACATACCAAAAACAAAAAAAAAAAACAAAAAAAAACAAAAAAAAAACAAAGTATAGCTAATAAGACAATAATGAATTTTAAAATAACATGTTCTTTAAAAGATTCAATTAATTAAAAACGAAAAAAATGGAAAAAAATTTAAAAACCTAGAAAACAAGCAGCAAGATTAATGATCAAACCCAGTTATATCACTAATTACATTAAATGTAATCACTAATTACATTAACAGATAAAAACAGACTAGATAAAAAAAGCAAAATGCAACTGTAAGTTGCCAAAAAATATCTACATTAAATATTATAACATAGGTAAGTTCATAGTAAAGGAATAAAAAATTATATACCATGCAAACAATAAGATGAAAGCTAGAGTCACTAAGTAATAAGACAAAGCAGATTTCAGAACAACCAATAATTACTAAGGACTAAAAGGGATATTCTATAATGATAAAGGATTGATTCATCAAGAAGATATAATAATCCTAAGTGTGAATGGACTTAATTAGAAAACTTCAAAATATATGTAAAACTGACCAAAATGATAGAAGAAATAGATAAATCACATACACATTTGGAGAGTTCAACACTTCTCTAGTAGTAATTGATAGATCAACTATTAAAAAAGATGTAAGAATTTAGGAGTCTTGAACAACACTATGCACCAAATACATCTAACTGACAATGTTAGAATATTCCACTTAACAATAACAGAACACACTTTCTTAAGGGTGCAAGATATGTTCAACAACGTCTAAGACATGATAGATTATAAAGCAAGGGTCAATATAAAAGAATTAAAATCATGGACTATATTACCTGATCACAGTCCTAGAAGAAATCACAAAAAATATATATTGTAAACTGAATGAAAATAAAAATACTTGTGAGATGCTGCTAAAGAAGGGCTCTGAAAGAAATGTATAGCTTTAAGTCCTGTTTTTATAAAAGAAGACAGACGCAAAATTGATAAACTAAACTGCTACTTCACAAGGATAAAAAGAAGACAAAATTTAAGTCAAAGTAAACATAAGGAAGGAAAATATTAAGAGTAGAACAATGAAATTAAAAAATAAACAAACAATAGAGATAATCAATGAGATCAAAAGCAAGGTTTAAAAAAATGTGTATGTAGAAATAATAAACTTCTCACTATATTGATCAAGAAAAAAAGAGAAGTGACATCAGCAAGATGGCAAAATAGATAGTTCCCAACTTTTGTGCCCTTCACAGAAAGAACAACTGACAAATATCCATGAATCAGATGCCTTTGTAAAGATCTCAGAATCTGGAGGTGAGTCAGAAGCACCCCCTTGAATCACCAAAAGAAACAAATAAAAATCTGACAAAAATCACATTAGAAAAGTAAGAGAAACAGTTTCACTTTTAGCATTTTACCTCTCCCAGGCCAGAGCAGCACCACACCAAGGGGGTTCCCCAGGCCTACAGTTTCTCCAGTGGAAAAAGGAAAGTCCAAAGTGGCCATCCAGGTTTTGTATAATTCCAGGACATTTACCCAAGGTCCACTTATATACTGCCTCACAGGAGTCACTGGGGAAATCAGCTAAAGATGAAGAAGGGAGTCAAAGCTCACAGCAATAAGCATTCACATTCCTGCTGGTGGTAGCATCTGAGCCAAGATCCCAACCATTGGCTCTCCTCATCTGCAAAGCTGAGCCAGTGGCCACTTCTAGCTAGGCAACTTGACTGGCAGTTTTGTTAGGTTTGGATCCCCAACCGTCAGTCTATTACAATCATTTTAGAGCCCTGCCCACACAGCAAGTCACTGGTCTAAACCAACTGCTGAGTATAGCTTCCAACCCTGCCCAACCAGTGATGCGCAGCAGCCATGCAGCACATCTGACGCCAGCCACAACAAGAAAGTACATTGATAGTCCTTGCTTTTTACACAAGAGCTGCAAAAGATTCAAAGAGGAGATGGCTTCCTCAAATGCACGGATATCAATGCAAAGATACAAAGTTCACAAAAAATTAGGTAACCTTCCAGGATCAAAAGAAACCAAACCAGTAAGCCTCAACTGACCCTGAAGAAATAGAGACACATGAACTGTCTGACAAATAATTACAAAATATTCTCTTAAAAAGTAGGTGAATAGGGAGTTCCCCGGTGGTGTGGCTTAAGGCTTTGTCGCTGGTGCTGTCAGTGCTGCGGCCTGGGTTCGATTCCCAGTCAGGGAGCTATCCACATACCAAAAAAAAAAAAAAAAAAAAAAAAAAAAAAAAAAAAAAAAAAAAAAAAAAAAAAAAAAAA